>CACVKI010140292.1:0-15033 GCA_902732785.1 Trichogramma evanescens | reverse complement strand
CAAAAGATTTCGCTAATTTATTCAGAAGATATAAACAATTGAAAAAAAGCGACAATTCAACAGCTTTTAATGTTTTTCTAAAGAACAAATGTCTAAAAAAAATTCAGGTAGGGCTCATTTGGAAGGGGTTGACAAGCTCTACGTGTAGGTCAATTGATATTTGAGCAATAATTAGTCCTTCCTTTAGAAAATCAATAAACTCCCTAAAAAATGATATTTTCGACCGTTTTTCGATGATAAATAAAAATCTACAACAAATTTCCTATATCTTTTATGTACATATCATTTCTAAGCACCTTTTACGTACGAAACAATTGTAAAATATCTATCGCAACGACTGTCCCCAAGTCGGTAATATTTGGACTTAAATCCCTGGCCTAATATTGATAGTACTTACTTGGCGTTCTCTCGAGTCTCTCGTCTCACGGGCGCATCATCATCTATTTAAAATTTCCGTTCGGCTCTCGCCCGAGCCTCTCGACAATAAAACTCGATCCGACAATACAACGCCATATAATAGCTACTACAATTCTGATCTACAACGATCATAATAATAACAATAATATGTAGAAATCTCGCGAGCCGTCGAATGCCGTCCCGGCTTTGTCGAATGAGCATATATGTGTATGTCTGCTGTCGCGTTGCAAATAGCTCTCAAATCAGCGCACGAGAAGTACAGCTATTCTATTTCTGCAGTGCGCCGCGGCTATAACGTACGTACATAGGGTATATGCTAAGAAACTTTTCCCTCGGATATATCAAATTGCGCAAAAGGGCCATCTTTTTGCCGTACGACGAAAATTTTTTTCTTACTGCTTTTCATCGACTAATGCAGTCGCACAGAAGGACGACTACGACGACGACGTCGACGCTAGAGTAGTAGTAGTAGTAGCGGCACAAAAAGGAGAGAGTAAGAGAAAGAAAGAGTCTGCTGTTGCTGCTGGTGCATTGTCATGTAACGAGGACTCCTGCTACTGCGCCAAGTGTACTCTCTATCCCTCTCTTTTCTCAGCAAGTTGCTGCTTCTACAGAAGGCAGATGCTATAAGGCAGCAGCAGCAACAGCATTATCTTTCAGAAGTATAAGACGACGACGAAAGAAATCTCAAGAGGACCATCATCTCTCGTTGCTACTGCTGCTGCGATGCTGCGATGCTGCGATGCTGCATCGGCCTATATGCGACTTTCGCGATATCAAAGCTCTCTCTCTTTGCGTATAGGAGGAAAAGCATACATATGAGATCGCACACACGCCGCGCTGCAGCCTTATATTGTATAATGCACGGTACAACGAATATGGCCCTTTTGCGCATTTGCTTACGCACTCTAGTACGGCCGGAGCTTTATACCCGTGTAAGACCATTAAGTCTATTATTTTTACCGCCGCAATTTCACGCTAGAAAGCTAAAAAGGCGCACCATCCACGACACAGGCGCAATGTCGTCGTCGTCGTCGTCGTCGAATAGATAAGATTGCGCTCAGTGGCGTGACTCTCGCGTGTGCAGTTAAAACTATACGCGGGAGCACGCATATATATTTATTCAATGTAATGCTCGCCGTGCTTTTACCCCGCCACGTCGTTGCTGCTGCTGCTGCGGCATATTTTTTAATTCCATTGTCCAACTGCGAGCGTAGCTTGGACAATGCATGAATTTTTGTGTGCCCGAGAGATAGGAAAAAGCAAAAAAAAACAATATGAAAAAAGTGTATATAGTGATGGAATAACAGGAGGGCATTTGCGGTTTGGGTTTTCAACGCTGACAGGAGCTCTGCAAGCTGCTCCACTACGACTATGTGTGTGCTTGCGCGCCTCTGCGGCCCTGCAAGCTGCATACTCATAGCTGCAAGAACATGTCTGGCCAGCGCACCGCAACGTCACTGCTGCTGCTGCTCCTGGACTGAAAGAGAGAATAATAAAGCGACGACGAATTGTCTAGAGAAGCTAAGCAAATATTCCGAATTCTGCCGCTCTGCGAGGTTAAGAAAGAGAAAACGTGACCGAGAGAAATAAGAAAAAGAGGACGAAGAAGAGGAGGTTAAAAAAAATGGAAGGGAGCCGCAAGCCAGCGCAGCTAGCTAGCTGAGAGATAGCTTCATTTCTCCTGTGAGCGGACTAAATAAGAAGTAGAAAAAGAATGACGCAGTGGAGAGCTGCAGGACGTTATATATGAACGTCAGGACGAGAGAGAGGAAGAGCCGAAGGAGAAGGACTAGTTGAATATGCCGGACACATCGGGGCGCACACATTGTATGCCCTACACATGTAGAAATAGCTCCTTACCATCTGCTACCGGACATTCCACGTTGAAATGCTCCGAGTAGCTCTCTGATCCATGCCACATAGTAATGTGCTCGCATGCGCTCATTCCGTAATACATATATAGAATAGAAGTTCATGTAAATTAATGCGAACCTCGTCGTCGTCTCACGGGATAAATGATAAAATGTCCATTTGAAAATTTTTTAATGGTACGTATAGTGGACGTCAAACGAGTTTCGTAATAAAAATGTTAAATATTTTTCGAGCTTGTAAGAGAAAAATGCGAACTTCCGTACTGCTTCGGAGAATAAAAAACGAGAGATGTATTCTGTGAAAAGAAAAATAAGCTTCAATGGATGATACATGGTCGTAACCGTGACTCGAAGATACTTTGTGGATGGTTTTGAATGAGACATTTAAATGTTATCACTACTATTGGATAGTTTTGTGAAATTTGCTTAAACTTCAAGATATGTAAAAAACCTTCGGTGTAATTTTTTTCAAGCGAACACATTGCAGTATGCGATTAAATCCGTTAGTGAAAAGTTCTAAGCTTCTCGGTAAATTATGAAAAAATGTACCTGCTTACTTTGACTATTTTTGATAAAAGTATTGTTCTTGTTTCATAAAAAAAAACGTGCTTTTATGAACAGATTTCAGGGTGATTTTGGGTTTGAACTCATTATTGAATAAAGGTGGATCAATTTATATTCTACTGTAAGCATGAAACATTTGTTTAGAAAATTGTCGCTAATAATTCGTGACATTTTCCAATCATAAAATGCAAATCTCCTATAAATTAAGCTTGACTAAAGCTATTTTGAAGTTTCGTTCTTATGGTTTCTGATGATTCAAATTGAATTCGCCCCTGAAATTTCTATTATAACTGATATTAAAATATTAAAATATTTTCATATCCCTGGTAGAAATCATCCATATTGATAGTGACTTAATAACCCTAAATGACCATTTTAAATGGTTTAAAGTACATTGTCATTAATCGCTACGGCAATTTTTCTATTACAATTATTGCAAATGTTGCAATTATTAAGCACATTTTAAATGATCCAAAAATGACTTTTTCCAAAAAAATGTCAACCAGTTTTCAACCACCGTTATGTGTCATTGCCACTTTCGCCGCTAGATGACGAGTAACCTCATTTACAAATCCGCAAGTGGTAATTTAATGCTAAACATTAAGGATGGCCAAATGATAGAACATGACCATTTAAATCCTTATTCATAAATTAGCTTGTTATCGATAATATTTCTTCTTTTATTTATGCCACATTAATATTAAGCGCATTTTAAATTATCTGCAAATGAAAATTTAACTATTTCAAAAAAATTAATTAGCTTTCGACCATTTTTCATGCGACAATACCATTCTAAGTCACCACCGCTAGATGGCGAGTACCAATTATCTGTAAATCTGCAAGTGGCAAAGTGAAGATCATTGTATATAACATCAAGCACGACTTTGAACAAACTACATTTTGAATAAAATTTTGATTGACATTTGAAAATGTTTTCTTTAAGAATGCAACCTTGATTAATGCGCCAATTTTGTGACTTGTCACGTTTTCACGTGGTACAGCCCATATATAATTTATATATAATGGATATAATTATGATGGATGAAGGGTAAGGTCGGGACGAGAAGCGCGCAGTGCACGCACCGGCCGTATAGCCATAGCAGAAATGAACACAATGTCAAAAATTAAATTATCCTTTGGCCGCGCGCGGCAAAGTCGACAGCGAGAGAGGCGGGATGAGAGAGAGAGGAGATACCGCTGGGAAAACGAAAAATGAGAGGCCAAAAAATAAAAAGTAGAATAATATCGTCGCTCGTTTGTACGTAGAGCTACGCGGCTACCAATTCATATTTTTTTTACTTCTTCACGTTCTTCCTCGCATTTTTTTTTTCCTCGCTCCGACGAAGTCAATTTGAGAAAGGGCATCGTAAATTATGATAAGTATATATTCGTGAGAAATACCTCTTTATGTCTCTCTGTCTCTCTGCTGTACGTCGCTCTGCTAATGTCATAATAAGAATAATACCGGCTGCACCGAACGTATAACGTAACGTAGCGTAGAGCTATATAGTAGTAGAGGAGGACTCGGGCCAGCATTGTCGAATATCACGGACGTCGTCGTAATTCACAAAGATCAATTTGAACGTCAATCCCGCCTATTCGGCGTACACCGTTCGACTGCACTATTCGCCCTCCTCCTCACCCCGTACATAATATATATTCATACAATCCCCCATGCATCCACGTGTTATACAGCCTTTCTTCGTCCGCACCGATCTCTCTCTCTCCCCGCAGCGTTACTTACTCGAGCGATTACGCTTTTGCATGACAGTGGATAACACTACTCCTCCTCCTCCTCCTCCTCCTCCCGCGTGGGTACACAGGAAATATGTCCGAACTAGTTTTGCGCGGCAGCAATGCATTCCATGCGAGGCGACGATATACATCTATATTGGCCTATTCCGCACAGCGTCGATATAGCCTAATAATAACAACCCTCTGTCCCCCTCTGGGGGTTGGTAGGTAGAGGATGGATGAGAAAGGCTCTCCCCGAGTGTCGTTTAAGTCCGATTATAAGCTTGATTTAAAAGCTTTTTAAATTACCCGTTATATAGCCCGCGTGGATCGCTTTTCTAATAATAACTCAATTAGCCCGATCGCGTTGAATACTTGATATTTTATACTCCATATATATCGCCATTGGCGCTTAGACAGGAATTTAAATCCATTCGGTGTATAAAAATAACTCCATGCATAACGTACATTTTTATTTTTATATTCATTTATATAGAAACGAGAAACGGATACGCGATACGTACTTCTTTTCAACTCTACGATCTATTGTGCCGCGCCGCATTCGGTCTTATTTTACAAGCCACAAAGGAGAAATAGTCGCGCACACACACATACACACACACACACACACAAAAACGAACGAAGAGAGCGAGAGAGAGGGAGATAAGAGGGTGGGGCAATAATTTTGGGGCTACTTCGATAACTGATAAATCTTTCTGGTCAATATATATTAAAGGGTCCACTGGAGCGCGCGCGCGCGCTAGCTGGGTATAAAAAATCGAGAAAATCTCTTTTTACGAGGCAAGTTGTTCTCTCCCTCTATCTTCCTCTTTCCTTTTTTCCAGCCTGCCTCCGATAAAAAAAGAAGAGAGAGAGAGAGAAAATCCAAGCTAGAGTCGGAATGAGGATAAGAGAATCCGGAGGGGCAATGCACGAGAGCAAAATGATGCCAGAGCGAGAGCAGGTAATGCGCGAATTTGAATTCGCTATCCGCCATGCACGAGCGAGAGAGAGAGAGAGAGAGAGATGTGCTGCTGCTTGCTGCTCGGCGCACGTTTAACGACCGGACGAGACCACAAGACCAATGGCTACTGCTCTATCTATACATACACATCCACAGACACACACGTATATATCTTCCTACGCTGAAAATTTCTATGCTGCTGTACCCATAACCCAGAATCTTCAATCGCTCGTTCTTGGCTGCAACTTTCATTCAACTCTGCTCACTGTAGTCTATCTCATTCTTCTTTTTTCTCTTACACACAATAAAAGTATATCTATATTTATAACGCTGCTCCACCCCAGCCACCACCGACGGTGCGTCATAATTTTTCCCTCGTTCTTTTCTTCACTTCATCGGTAAACATTAATCATCCATTAAGTCAGTTTACGCCAAGAATAGCGAGAGAGAGAGGAAAGGGGAGAGAAAAATGAGAGGAAAACAGAATTAAGAGCTTCGCGGATAAGTTTAAAGCGCGCGAGGTAGTAAGCGCAGGTATACTCAAGAGAGAGAGAGAGAGAGAGAGTGAGCGAGCTGAGGCGCAGCTCACAAGATTGCAGCGAGAAAATTAATAGAGAGAATCTACATAGGTATATACTGCATAAAGTTCACGCGCACAACCGCAAGCAAAAACAAAGAGAGAGCAGAAGAATATAAGGCTCATTTTTTTACTAAAAGGAGAAAACTTTTTCTCTCGACGTTATAATATATTATACGTATATAGAACGGTATAGCGCACGCGATTCCTTCTCCTGCCTGTTGATTCTCTCTCTCTCTCTCTCGCTTTCGAATTACAACGTTGGGCTGTAGTCTAGCTATAGCGCTCACGTTTTCTTACATATAACCGAGAGTTCGAATCAAGGCACACACACCGTAAGGGTATTATGTAACTTTTATTCCTCGTATACGGGGGAGGGTTAAAACGTTTGTGCGCACAGCTCGAGATCGAAAATTTCTATCCTCGAAAATTACGGGGTGGGTTTAGAAAAAAAAAAAAAAAGTAGACAGTAGCAGCCTGCAGTCAGCCAGTAGTAACCAGCCAAGCACGCCGCAGCCGCTTCCGCTCACGTGCCACGCCCAACGGTATAGGTGCACAACGGTACTATACCTACTATCTATCTATCTATATACTACCGTCGCAGAGCCCATGTGTGTATGTTGTGTGTGCAGTGCAGCGACGGCGTACGGGCAATTTTCGATCCTCGAATCCAACCCCCCACACCCCCGTAACATATTATATATATTACGGTGTGAGCGCGAAATTTCTTCTTCCGAATCTCTATATATAGCCGTGGAGCCGAATAAACGAAAGTTAGCCGTTGGATTTTTTTGCGCGCCGGCTACATGTAGGTCACATTTTGTCGCTGCTGGGGAGCTCTCGGTGTGCAAGAAGAAGAATCGCGCGCACGCCGGCTCAATTATAGTCTTCATGCATGATTTAATGACGTCGTTGACGTCGTTCTTCTCTCTCCCTCTCTTTCTCTTCGTTGTCCTCCAACGAAAAGACTTTAATGCCTCGTTAGCCAAGGGAAGAATAAGAGAGAGAAAGAGAATAAGGAGGCAAGGGAATGAATTATTTTCGTAATACTATACTTCTTTCTTCCTCTCCTCCTTTTTCAAAGTTCGTTAACTTTTTATTTCTCCTCGGCTCTCGTTCGACCTCTGCCAGGCAATCCTCGTAACGGGGACTGGGATTACAAGACGCGAAAAAAAAGGGCTGTAATATCATGGCGGGCGCCCGTTAAAATTGTTTTCGCTAGGCTTCAAAAAATTAAATTCATGTTTATCGCGAGGACGCGCTATTATTAGGCTTCTACTCTTTTTTTTTTCATTATTATAACTAAACATCTCTTCGTTGAAGTTGAAAAATAAAAAATAAAAAAAAAAAGTAAATCGATTCTCAACCTCATCCCTAAAAAATACATTCCGCGTGCTGCTATATACGCGTGTGCAACATAAAAGTGTTGTACGAATGCAGAGCTGCTGCTGTTGCTCCCTCTGAGAGGAGTAGGGGGTTGGGTAATTTCATTCCAGCGACAAAATGTAATCTGCCGTGTACGAGAGAGGAGCTAGCTAGCTAGCTAGCTTTGCTACACACACACACACACACACATACACATACAGAGAGGAGGCAGCAACGTATGCGCAGCAGCGGCAGCGGCAGGCTACGTGCGAAATGGTTTTCGCGGAAGTTTCTCTATTTTTGCCTACCCATGCATACGCGTATACGTACGAGGGTGAGGGTAGACGTGCGGCGGCGGGCGCGTTGTCGTCGAGACTCGCACAAACGTGACATGCGTTGGCGGCGTGACCTCGACGTGTCTGTACGTGTTTGTGTCTGTGCGCTATGGCTACACATTTTTCCTCGTCCAGCACACACACACACACACACACACACACACACACAGAGCAGACGCAGACACAGAACGAATTGTTTCCTTTTTTTCACGTTTCAGCAATGCTAATGTTTTGTTAGACGTCTCTCGGTATACTCTTTTCCACGCAGACACACAAACGTATATACGTATATCTTTTATATGCATTATGCACACGTATACGTGTATAATACATACGAGCCAAGAAAAGGAAATAATTGCGGCAAATGTAAAAGCTCGCGTGATGCGGTTATAATGCATATAAAAACTTCCCCCTTATACCCCCCTCGCAAACAACAACAACAGCAAAAAAAAGAAAACCACCCCTACTGGTAAAAGATGGTGAAGCGCACACGAATACTCGTAGGTACCCCGCAACGGCTGTGCGCTGTGCAAGAGCAGCAGCAGAAGGAGCTAGACTAGAGAGAGAAGAAGTTCTTGAAAAAGGGAGAATCGCGCGCGAGGGCACTACTATACTTGCACACGCAGAGCTTGCAAGCTTTCTTCTTCTTCTTCCTTTCCTGCCGCCGCTGCTGCTCTGGCGCGCGTTTCCGGCTCGAATCCTTGACACCTGGAACATTGCCAAAATACGGAAAGCCGAGGCAGAGAGACGGGCGCGGGTGGGCGACCGTTGACCCCTCTCTCTCTCTCTCTCTCTCTCTCTCTCTCTCTCTCTCAAGCAATGCGCCCAGTAAGCAGGCAGGCATTGCCACTACTGCTGCTGCTGCTGCTAGCTAGCTGCTGCTGGCGTCGACAGGCAGACACACAAAGTCGTTGAAAATTATTACACTGCTGCTGGCGTCAGCTCTCTCACTGCCGCTGCTGCTGCTGCTGCCGCCGCCGTTACTGCTGCAGTCTCTTCTTTTTTCTGTCTCTTTCTCTCTCTTTTGATGTTGCTTTTCTACACACCTATCCTCGCGCCTAGACTACTACCACTACTCGAGTCTAAGCCTATATCAGCTTGTGCGCGTGTACATTAGTGATTCTTGTCTAGTCGTTTCTTTATTTCTTTTAGCNCCCCCCCCTAGCTCCCCTTCCCCAACTGCGACTGGTCGCGTGGGTGCAAGGGTTGGTGCAAAAGGAGGATTATAGTATGTCTCTTTCTCGCTCGTATCTCTCTCTGGATAAACAAGCCCTCCGACAAATGTTTCCTCTCATTTAGATTTAGCCTTGGCTGGCTGGCGAGCTTTCAGCAGCAGCACGGTGCAAGTACGAGAGAAGAAAGTGCGAGATAAAAAGAAAAGAGTAAGAAATAAAATCCGCTACAGCAGCAGCAGCAGCAGCAGCAGCGAGTTTCGACTTCGAAATCCGATTATAGTCAACGCTCTTAGAAGTTCGCGTCTTAAGCGGCTTTCTTCCGCGCCACCCCCCGCTTTGTGTCGAGCGCAGTGCAGCAGCAGCAGCAGCAGCAGCACCACCACCACCACCAGTGGAAAGCTAGTAAATGAAAATTTTGCTGCTCACCACGTGGCCGAGTAGGTAGAGGGGCCTTTCTTTCCTTCGACGACGACTAAAACTTGGGATTATAGGTACGGAGCAGACGTAGTTACGTTTATAAGCCGGCCCCTCTTTCGCGCGCGCAGCAACAAATTGGGTTGAATCGAGTTTAATGAATTAGCAATCGAGTGCCCCCCACGACCGCTGTGTGGTATATCGAGCTGCTTGTTTCCATCTGTCTGTTTCTCTCACTCGCCTATTCTCGTCTATTCGATTACAGAGAGGGACAGTATCAATCAAGTACGCGTTTCAAATCAATCTCCTATCTACTAGGATAGCCTTGCTGTATACAGGGGAGAATCGCCGGGCGCGCGAGCGAGCGTTTATAGCCTGCCCCCCAACGCGCGAGCAGCGTCCAAGTTGCATTCTATACGACTCGACTCAACCCCCCTCCGGTATATACAGCAGCAGCTCTCGAGAGCGATGCGTTCTTGGCAGTTCTACAATTAGAGATCCCTTTCTCTCTTCCTCTCTTTGGCTCGGCTGTGTGTGCGGGTGCCGGTTAAATTTCGACGCGGAGGGGCTGCGCTAGGTGCGCGAGCTTGTATAATTCGCACGGTGTCAGCAGTTGCGCGCAGCTGTCTAGCTCGAGTACGGTTAAAATTAGCGTCGCGGCGCGCTGATAATCGAAAATTCGATCATCGCCCGAACTAGTGTATAACAACGACGCGCGAATCACATACACTCGCACACGAGCCATGCCGATAGATGCAGCGAAATGATTTTATTCACGCACACGAGCGCATTCGTAATAGTTTTAGTATCCTCCTCTCGCAAAAAATTGATGGCTTGATCGTGCCGTTGCAATTATAAATCTGTTATCATTGGTCGTTGAAATTTTTGTTGTGGGGCGATCTCTAGATTGCGAGTGGGTCGGGTGATGTTGATGAATAATTGCCTCTAGACCAGGATGTTCTACTTTGTGATAAATAGTAGGTACTTAAGGAAAGGCTCAATTGATAATTGGAATTTCAAATATCGTTTCAACAATAATACATGAACAAATAAATTGAACAACGATTAATAATTTGAAATATTTATTGTTATTCGCAAAATTGAAAGATATCTATAAGATTTTTGAAAATTACTTTACGTACTTATGTGAGTTTAGAAATCTTCGATTCGTTCAAATGTCTCGATACGAATCTTACTCTCCTAATGTTTGTTCAAATTGTGTATTGAATCCATGTGAATTTTCAAGGTTTGACGGTATCCAAATAATCTGTGACAAATCTTACATACATTGATGTGAGATGTAAGATTTTTTTTTAGTCCCAATGATATCGCATTCAAAGGATTTTCCCCGATTATGTACTCTGTTGATGTGAGTATTGAGCGTACCTATTTCTTCAAATTATTTATAACAAATATTACACTTGAAGCGTATTCTACGATCATGTACTGTATTTACATGTTTAGTGAGATTATCTTTGAGTCCAAATGATTTGTGACAAATATTACACTCAAAAGGTTTTACCCGATTGTGTACTCCGTTGATGTGAGTATTGTACGTACCTTTTTCTTCAAATGATTTATGACAAATATCACATTCGAAGGGTTTGCTCTGATTATGTGCTGCATTGATGTGTTTATTAAGGTCATGCTTGTATCTAACGGACTTTTGACAATTATCACATTTAAAGGGTTTGCTACGATAATGTACTGTATTTACGTGAACTGTGAAATGACTTTTTCGTCCAAACAATTTATGACAAATATCACATTCAAAGGGCTTTTTACGGTCATGTACTGTTCTTATATGAATTTTGAGATTATTTTTTAATCCAAATGATTTTTGACAAATATCACATTTAAAGGGTTTGCGGCGATCGTGTACTACTGTCATATGATTTTTAAGAGTACTTTTCTGTCCAAACGATTTGTGACAAACATTACACTCGAAGCGTATTCTACAATCATGTACTGTATTTACATGTTTATTGAGGTTACCTTTTAGTCCAAATGATTTGTGACAAATATTACACTCGAAAGGTTTGCGCCAATCATGTTCTCCGTCTATGTGATTATTAAGCGTACTTTTTTGTCCAAATGATTTGTGACAAATATTGCATTCAAAGGATCTTTTACGCAAATGTACTTCGTCAACGTGATGTTTGATATTAGATTTTAGTCCAAATGATTTGTGACGGATGTTACATACAAATGGTTGTCTGCGATCATGTACTGCGTTGACGTGACAGTTGAAGTTTCTTGTTTCTGTAAATGATTCAACTGCAATGTCATTGATCTGGTTTTCGTTTTCTATTTTTGCACTTAGTGGACAATTCTGATGCTCAGATTTGCAATTGGTTGTCGATAGAGAAGATAGTTCAAGTTTAACATCTTTGCACTCAAAATCAGTGAATATATTTTCAACTACGTTTTTGTATAACGGCGTAGATTCATTCTTATGATATGACTAAAATGAAAGTTATATAATAGTTTTTAAGAATGTTCAAACAGATCATTATTATAATCGTTAAACTTACTGTTGATTGATAAAACGTAAATGTTTCAAAGTTTTTGATATCACGAGAGTCCACTGGATTGAAAGTATAATTGTCACCTGAATCCGGCCAATTATCATTTGACTCGTCCTTCACTCTAAAAAAAAAAAACAAATTCGATTAAGCGATTGCTAGAAAAAATATCACGAACGCGAACAAAAAAAGTTTTACCTAACTGTATCTCCGTTGCATTCCATCACTCGCTTAACTATAAGTAATTACTATAAATTTTCGCGAATCGCACTGATAAAGTATTCGAGGTTATGCATGCGTCTCGAGTAGACAACATCATATCTCGGATTCACCAATTTGTAAACACTCGCTTGTTGTAGGATTTTAGCGGCTGAACGCACGACTCGTACATTAGCGAGGTTATCCCACGATTGCGATGACTCCTTAGCGATACTTTCCCCCTCCAATGTCGACTGTACATACGCAGTTATGTACCGCGATACGTAACCAAATTGTAATGAGGATTGCATTCATCCAGGCGCACAATTAGCTTCCCCATACATGCGATATATGCGGAGAAACAATTATCGAACAGAGAAATATAACTAATACAGTGCATAATGATATTTACACATGTGATATTATTGAAATGAAGCTAAATTAGTCATTGGAACTGTAGGGGGTAGTTAAATATTTACAGGAGTTGCGTCAATAATTTTAGAAAGTATATCTCCATGAAAAAATTGAAAAAACGTATTGATAAATACCATGATAAATATTTTCAACATAAACAAATAACCATTATTCAAAGTGTTTCAAAATAAAATACCATTAATTGATTTGCTCTTTGTTTACTCTTAATCTGCAAGCGACAAAGTCAAAATAATTGTATAAGTCGTAGATACATTAGACAGTAGCGCACTTATCTTTATTTGTGATTACATAGAGTAAGAAAAATTATCATCCGTATTATGATTTCGCCTCATGACCAGTCTCGTTCTCGTTTTCCAGATTGAACTACCTGGCGGCGGGCCTGAGGCCGTTCTGGTATCACGCCACGAACGTGGCGCTGCACGCGGCGGCCTGCATGCTGGTGACGCGGGTCAGCCTCGCGGTGGCCTCGCTCCGGCCGGGCTTCGCCGCGCTCACCGGCCTACTGTTCGCCGCCCATCCCATTCACACGGACGCCGTAAGTAATCGATTTACGCATATACTGGCATATATGGCACACGCAGCTATTATTATCCTTAAATTTCGCGGTATAATCTCTCCACGCGCATAAAGGGCCGTAGGGCTGTGACTATACACTCCAGCCGCTCGTCGATAAAGGCATTATACGATGCCTGCGCGCGCGCTTGGATGGTGTCGATATCGATAAGCGCGCTTATATGCCTGGCACACAGCAGCAGCTAGTATATAGGGTATCGCCGATGCCCTACGCTGTTTTAGCGCGTGCACGCACTGTAGGCCGCACAGCGCTGCATTGTATACTTTGAGGATGATCCGCGTTGACTTCGTCCTCGTTGTCAAAATAGACTTTTCCGATGCCCGCGCGGACGCCAAGCATGAAGGCGAAAATTAAAGCTCAACACGCGGTGCGGTGGCGCCGGGTCAATCGCAGCCAACAATAACAAGCGTGACAGGCAGGCAGAGGCGGAGCTGTTTTGTTTACTGCGATTAAGCTCTGTGCCAGGCGAGCGGATCGGCTCTCTCTCTCTCTCTCTCTCTCTCTCTCTCTCTCTCTCTCTCTCGACGATAGAGCTCCGAGAGCATCGTGGTGGTCGTTATATAGTTCACAAGCTGATTGTGCATTATATAGTCGCGCACGCGTGTGTGTGTGTGTGTATCGTATACGTTGAATATATGAACTTTTAAATCATACACGCGTGTATAACGAGTGCCACAAATGCGCAGCGGGACAGAGAGGAATAGAGTACATTAGAGAACAAGAGGCGACGACAAAGCGTCTTAATTTTGCTCTTTCGGGATTCTTTATTCTCCTTTATAATGCGTACATTTCATTAACTCGGACTTTCTCTATCTGTCGTTATACATAATAGATATACGCCAAAGTATGCGTTAATACTCTCTAATTCTCTTTCTCGTGCATCTTTCTCGTATATATAGACTACATAAAATATAAACATGCACTATATAATCGTACGTATAACGCATAAATGTGTACGCGTCAGCGAGCATATCTTTGTGGCACACACATATATTTCTCTCTCTCTTCTCTCTCTTCTCTTTCTCTTTTGTCTATTCCGTAAATATTCCGTGCACGCAACATAACGGCCGCAATACACACACGCGCGCGCGCGTGTGCAAGCTCGAGTAAAGAGCATGAGAAAATGCCAAGCGAAGGCAGAGACGGGAGCTTGCGAGCTTGCAAAATTCATCATATTCCACGGGTGGAATAAAAAAAAAGGGTAAGAAATAAGTTTATACCCGCGTATATATACCGAAGAAGACTCCGTCGATTTTCATTTTATATAATTATGTTCGCGGTATTATTATACATAGCTTATAGGTGAACTACATTATATGCAGCACGTACACACATAGTCGAAGCAACAAAGTGTGTGCGCGGGGTATCGACCAAACGAAATTATTATATCGCAAGCTCTCGCGCGCGCTGCAGCAGCAGCAATGCGCCGCGAGCGACAAAGTGTGTTATAGGTATATGACAGTGTGTAGTGCAGTAGTAGTAGATAGTATATATACACGGAGAAAAATGTACAGGAAGGTTTGATATAATATATAATAAAAATTACTATATTGTATAGTAGTCAAGGTACAAACTCAAAACATAGTAATATTTGCAATACGCGTTACGATTTTTGTGATAGTAGAATTTTTACTATATTGTGTAGCAATTTCTACTATGTTGAACATGATTTAGGAAAAAAGTTATTTTTACTTTCAAGTTGTGGTATGTTTAAGTTCTGCTAGCTGGGCATCTGTATTCGACAGAAATATCTTTCAATTTAATTTTTTGGTTATGGACGCATATTTATATGATATAGACCTACAAGCTGTACTAATAATGTCTTCTAACGCACGTTCGAGTTCACGTAGTTAACTAAGATTTCGATTCGATCTATACTAGT
>CACVKI010140291.1:0-17615 GCA_902732785.1 Trichogramma evanescens | reverse complement strand
TGGCGTTACTGTACACCTATAGCCATGTAAACAAACGAATTTCTGCTGGATGTATTATAGCCAAAGAATTATATTTATAATAATATACTATTATATAATATAATATAATATAATGCCAGCCTCATATCCTAGCTTAATTCTAGCTTAAAATCTTTTACGATGGATGCACTCAAATTATTATTGTAATGCCAGCCTTATATGCCAGCCTTAGATCCTATAGCTTAAAATCTCTTAAGATGGCTGCCACTCAAATTCATCATGGCTGCCCCCTACTCTCCATCTCCCTTTTAAGATAGGATAGAGCGCCGAAGTGGCATCTTTCAGCTCGGAGCGCTAAATGGCATCTTTCTGTCCGGAGCACGACATGGCATCTTTCTGCTCTGCTCTACGAAGCGGCATCTTTTAGCACTGGCGCGTTGATATAACCGTTCAGGTTACTCAATAAGCTGAGGACATGAACCGACTTGAAAAAATTTTTTAGTGGATTCAAGTCAATTTCTGGGCGATTTGCCGAAGACCATTCGTTAAAACGTTACTTATGGGTTACCAACGTTGGTATATTTATAAAATTATTGCAAAAGAGCTTACTTATAAGACATTTGATGATATTCAAAATTGAGCTAATGCGTGGCAAATTTTGAAAGGAATGTCACGTGATGTTGTCTGTCGGAGTTTGTTAGGAAGTACTTAGTTTTTGAAGGCCAAATAAAATCCTCGAAGATATCGTCGCCAATTTTTAATTTTAAACCGATTCAAATATTTTATTATACTCTCGGCAACAAAATTATCGCAACAAAAAATGTCATCGAAATTTTGTCGATTTTCCAATGCTTCTATCTTGGGCTATAATTATCGTATCAACACGATTTTTTTGATTTCTTGGAAATCTTGTCCTCTTTAAATCCATGTATAGTCCGAGTCGGACATAAGGCTGTTCGTCAATTTATTATCAACTATTTATTCACGCGTTCATTTTATGTAGTGATAAAAATAATGCCAGTTAGTATAATTAGGGTCTTTTTCTTGCGTGTTTGCATTTCTCTATCTTTTGATGAGTTTGAAAAGTTTAACTTGTTCTAAATTCAACTTACATTATTTACATTACATTAAGTTGAGGATAATTAAAAAATCAATAAATTAATATTTAATTAATATTTGGTAATATTAAATATTTGATAACATAAAAAAGAGAGACATCCAATTCTTTACGAGTCCCTGATGTTTACTATGATCGCATCGACGCAGTTATATTTCCAGCCTCCGCCATGCATTCATATATCCTATACCGTAATAGAAACGATAGATCACAGCCGTGCGTATAACTCATAAATCTGCAGCCGCTTCAGATGGGAAATTTTGAAGGATAATTGAAAATTAATACTCATGTTTATTATCGATTTTATTGGGTAGCGATGTAAACGCTTAAATAAAATAAAATAAGGGATTGTGTTGTGTCGGTGGCACTCTCTTCCTTTTATAATAAAATGATTTATTCGAGTGATCAAATTCATTGAACCTCGCGAACCAGAACTGCACTTTATCCAGTGGAATTGGATCGATTATTCAACAAACGAATTTTCACGCGATCAATAAATCAATCGATCGAGTGTGCGCGCGCCTCATCATTCCTCCAAGCTCGATTTATATAATTTCGAGCCTAACGATGTGTCGTGTCGTAAATATATAAACGCGCGACACCCTATAGTGGTGCGATTGGAGCTATTTCGTATATAGACTCGTTATTCGCCGTTGTTAAGTCCTTTGTCAGTAACGTCAAAATCCAAGAGGCAAACGAGTAATATATTTTCATTAGTAGCGCGGGATATATATACAGGTTGATTTACGGAGTGAAACAATAAAAAAAAAAGGAACACAAACTCATTTTCCACTTTTAGTTCTTCGATCGTTACTTCTACTTTTCATTCGTTTGTTCTTCTTTAAATACGTGCATTACATAGCCAAGCGCGATATCGGACTGAATAATACATGAAGCAGCACATATGACGAGAATAATCACCGAAATACACGAAAAAGTGCATGGCACGACACGTGATTCTTTTTCGTGTGCATATTATTATTCTTTTGTTTTGCTTCGATCCCACACGTGAAATGATAATTGAGACGTTACAGACGTTTTCTCTTTTTCTTTTTTTTTACAATATTGTTATGCGCACGCTCGATCGACCTGCATTATTATTATAACGCTGGAATACGAAATTTATTACACACAATGTGTATAAGTCTCTATACTACAATATGTTCGTTGGGTAATCGCAGACTTGCAGCAGCAGCAACAGCCGAGCACACTCGAAGATGAAATTTTGCTTATACACTGATGTATTCGACGATACACACGTCAGAGGCGAACTTTTACTTTTTTTCGACAACTTTTAAGGTACATTTGACTCCAGAAGAGGTATCCATCGATAACACATAAATTTTCTCGAACGCCGATCGCGTGCTGACGTTTTGCTCAAAAGTATGCGTTGCTTTTTATCGAAAATAGTGGATCTTCGAAACAAGCCGAGCTTGAAGTTCGTTACCTGCAGGCTGCATTGGTGGAGTGTCCGAAAAAGTAAATTTCACCGAGCGATGGTTTCGTCGAAATGAAGATTGTTGAGATATTTATTTCTTTTTTGTTCATTTTTTATTCACTTATATTTGACAAAGATTAATTAAGAATTAATAAAACCAATACTGCAGTATCGATGTCTATAGCAGTATACACTTTCCAAAAATTGTATTTAAAACTAAAATATATTACAACCTAGTTAATAATCTATAATTTTCATAAACGTATTTTCTGTTACACATGAGCGATACAAAATAAATATTTACAAATCCTAAAACATAACTCGTAAAATAAAAAACTAACAAAACAGTTGAAGTATTTTTCCTTTCACTATACAAAAAGTGTCTAAAATACATTTTCTAAACTTATAAACACAAACCCTCGCGATTAAGAGGCTTACAAAAGCTTGTCAACGAGACGAAATTTCAATTTCCACAAAATCTAAATAATACGCGCTGCGGACAATATTTTTAATGATAACAATTCTATCAATAAAAATACATTCAGCCTTTTATTTTTCCACTAAAGTCTTTGGCAATTTATGAAGACAAACACGGATTCCTTTATACCATAAAACATAAAGTACACCTATTGAAATTTTCCACAATCAGCGATGAGCAAATCAGCAAAAGCAGTATGTAAAATGTCCGTCTTTTCAATTCTTCGGGTAATTCTTCGGGTTATCTTGCAAAAATCCACCGATCGAGTTGCCAAGCTCCCTTCGGAACTCTGCGGCGTTTTTCTTCGATTGCTGTGAACATAAAACGGTCAAATTAATAAAAATAAACAAAATTGTATTTTGAAACAGTGTTGAAATCATTAGTGAGTAAAAATGTAACAAAATTGTATCGACGTAAATGCATTGTCTCTTAAGCAACCTGTCGAGTAAAGTGAGCTCGCGTGACGTCTCAATCCTTCGCACGATATGCAGATTATACGAGAAAATTTTTAATAAGCACAGCTTTTAATCGTTTCGGATCAGAGGCACGCGATCCTCGTTAATGCGTGTACTTTGAGGATAAGAATCCACTTGTGAGGTATATCATACGTAGAGAAGAAAAAAAATTCAATCGCTGAACCGTACATTAAATACTTCGTTTTTCCCGCGTAACTCACGCGTGCACCGATACTTCTACCTGTCAAATTTATGTCATCTGTCAAGTGCTTTTATTTTAAAAAGTCTCTACATACACGATCTTAAAATGTCAAGTCCTCCATCAAATCGTGTCCATTAACCCTTCGAACAAATTTTTCTCCTTCGTTGTCGTTACATACACGCTCGTAGATGTCAAGAAATCTTAAAATCGATAATCACAAAATATGCGCGTATGCACAATATTATACCGCATATTGAAAGATGCATCAAAAGGCAATTATGCACGTATACAATGCATAATAGGAACGGGCGGGCGAACTTATATACACGTGTACCTACGCGCGTCTACACGGCCATAAATTTAAACGAAAGTGCAATTTGGAAGGCAACGAGAACCGCCGGCTTTACGTAACGGATAAATTACTTTTTCGCAATGTTCACCTGGCTCGCGAAATTAATTAAGAAAATTGTTTCTCGCGCGCGCGCGCGGGAGCTTTGACTCGCGGATATAGACCTGCTACACGAGAACACGAGAGGCTACAACCTACAACATCGCATGAAATAATACAATTTATCGTCGTGCATTAAGTACAAATTGCGATCAGGATTATATCTAAATAATCGAGATCATTTCGTCGCCATCGCCGTTGGCCAGTTTTTCCTGTGGTAGATTTAATTTCTAATTTTTCGCTCAGTCATCATCACGGTCAAGTCGTCTCCCATCAAAGTTGGAAGAATTGTCAAAAGTTTCAGCATGAGTACTCAAGTAGCAGTATCTCTTACTTCCATGGCGTCCCTCCATTCGATTCCAAACAAGCGGACCAGGCCCTTAAAATTTCTTCTAATAATACCCATTATGACACTTGGGTCAGTTTTTTTCATTTCCTCTTCTTCTCCTTCTTTTTTTTCCTTGCCTTGGCTGCCGTTCGTTGATTTTCCACTTGTCTTTTTCGGTTTGTTCGCACCATCGAAGTCGATGGCATTATTGAGCACACCGCGAATTTGACCTATGGCTGATCTGGTATCGTTGAAAGTCTGAAACGTTTTATATTTTTTTTTTTTACTTATTTTTGTGAACAGTAAATGAGAAAGAAAATAACAGATCGATTTATTGAAAAATTGAAACACATGTCTGCTCACTCGTGCTCAAATATTGCGTGATAACCGTCGGGCAAGAAGAGTAATGAGATATTATGTAAATGAACGCTCTTGCACTGCATTGAATTTGGGCCAATCTCGAAAAAAAAGTGCGGGCTCGATTCGTCTTGTGGTATAAGGCACCATAAGTGCCGCAACGCGAATGATTTTCGGATCTTCTGAGATATGCGTTTGGCGCACGCGAAGAGAGCAATTTAAATTACATTACAACGTTGAGGTTTTTGTGAAAAAGTAATGCTTGCTTCGCGTGCACTGCATTAAAAATTCGTGCCAGCATTTTCATTTCGTGAGTATAAACTTTTTTTGTTGAACCAGATTGTTAAAATTTAAATTGGATGGCTTTTTGATTGTATATTAATAAATGATCATCAGTCTCATTTATGCGATTTATGGTTTCACTGATTGTATAAAGTCAAATAAAGTTAATCGAAATTATTTTTTTTGTTGTGTAATGAATATCCATAGTAAATATTATCACGAAATTATAAAAATACATTTGATTGAGATTTGATTTCGGATCATCAGTTTTCAAAAATATTAAACTTGTTTAAGTGTTGATTATTAGAAATTTTACATTAAATTTCATTCCAAAAAAAAAGAAAAAAAAACTAATCCATTCTTTGATCATTTCTAATTTAAGGTACAATAAAACAGAGTTCAGGTGACGAGTGATGTAACAGAGAAAGACCGGTTAGCAGAAATGAATGAAAAACAGTGCCTGGTTCATTGGCAACCCGCTCGACACTGGTGTCTTTGCAACAGCATATTAACAGGAATTGAATCATGCAGTTTTGGCAGAAATGTCAAATCACGACGTACAGTTATTATTATCTGTCTCATTTTTAAAAATTATAATTGAATTTTTAAATAATTTAAGTTATCCACTTTCTAATGTATCATTTTAAATATTTTATTTGACAGATAATTTAAGTATAAATTTAAAAGTGTGTAAATCTATGAAAAGATTTGTTTCTTAAAACATCAAAAACATAGAAAAGGTTTCAATTAAGTTCAAATCACGAATTAAAACTATAAGTGATTCAACAAGATAATTCAAAATTGAATGATTGAAGTACGTTATGGAATTATTAGCGTATCAAAATAGAGCGATTTTTTTTCATTTTCCATGTGTAATACAAAGAAAATAAAGCATCATTGCATTATGCAATTGACTAACTATTTATTTCGACACAATCGCGACCAGAGATGTATTTTTAAAGAAATTTTTTATTGCTTCTCTAGGCCCCTAATGTACTATTACTACAAATTTAAATGCACTTTTTACTTCAAAGGCTATTTTAACGATTTATTCAACTGTCCGTTGCCTGAATGCACGATCAATCACTGTAACTTCGAGGTTATTCAACAGCACTGCAACATTACCATAAAATTACGGAGTGTGACTTTATTATGAGAAGGAAAGATGAGTCAAAAAGAAATGGCAAAAAAGTTAATGGGAAGATAATCTCCGAAAGTCTCTCCCATACAAACAGTGACTTCGATGCTTGGTTGGCGAGACTTTCAAATCTCTCGAGAAAGATTTTTGCGTTATTGCGCAGCATTCGCGCCTCTTTCATTTCAATTATTATACAATTGAATGATAAATTTATGGACTGTCAAAACCTTCCAATTTGCGTATTAAGTTGTTGAAAGTACATAATTACGTAGTATGTCGTCAATATAAAACTTAATAAAAATTGAAGTACATCTATCTTGCGATGTATGCAGTTCTATTCCTACTTGAAATGCTCAACATTAATATAGTGTTCAAATAACTATAATATTACAATTTAAAATTTTTTTAAAATACACGATCATCAAATTTTTCTGTTATAATTATATTACAAATATTCAAGCCAATTCAAATGTGATTTAATCTAATTATAATATTTTAAATGGCAATTTAATTATTTCAAAAAATGTTGACCAGTTTTCAACCACTTTAGAAGCGATCATATCACTTTAAGGCCACGCCGCTAGATGGCGAGTACCTGTATATCTGCAAGTGGTAAAGTAAAAAAATTGTATAAATCAAGGATGGTTTTGTGAAAAATTACCGAACTTACCAGCGCCAATATAGGATATATAATAATTCAGTCAAAAAGTAGCAATTAAATTTTAAGCATTTCTACCAGGAATTTTTGTCAGTTAAGGTGCTCACACTTTTGACAAATCGATACTCTGTTTTTATTCAAGCTATTACAAACCTCGAAAGTAGATTTAGCTATGGTCCATAAAAATCCAGGTCTCTGCGGCTTTTTTTCAACTTTACGAGCTTTTTTGCTCGTTACTTGACTTTTTACCGAGCTTTTTGCCGAGCTCTTTGCCGTACTTTCTGCATCGCTCTGGGGACTTCTTGGTATTCTCCTGTAATTGTATAAAACTCCTAATGGTTGTACATCGGACAATTTTTCGTTGGCCTCGTAATTTTTCTTCCTCGCTATCTCTGCGCCCGAAGTTAAATCTTCAACTTCTAAATATTTATTGACTTTTGGCAGTCTGTCGGCATCACATGTGAAGATGTACGCAATTATCAGTAGGAAAGTAAGGTATAGCTTCGCTGCCGTCTGCGACCTTGGATTCATCTGAAATAATGAAAAAAAAATTATCATCTTGATCGGTGTATGACGATGAATAAGTCATTTTTTGCTACTACGCATTATTAGCTTACATAATACAAATGAATCAAAAATAGCTTTCTATTCGATAAACGATATAATTTCAATGAGGTAATAAATACGTTGTATCGATAATGCAATCTTCCAAATAATAACTATAATTCCGCTATGAAATTTCTGAGTATGTGTTTGCGAATCGATTGAAATCATAGATTGCATTTACATTATTTGGATATAGCGGAATACCACAAATAAACTGTACGCAACGAGCGGCCATTCAATTCCTAAATTTCACTTGAAAATTCAAATGCATTTTTCTTATCAACCACAGCATTGCATGCAACTAAACGTATGTCATAAATTTAACCTCAATAGACGAGAAAAGCTTCGCCTTGCTCATTTAGTGTTTTTTTCTACTTGTGAACAGAAACAAATGAAGCAGGTGTGTAGAGAATTTTAAATACTAAGACAGTTTCTTTTCCATTGTAAAAGCGAAATAAATTGCTTAATTTTTTTTTCTAAAAGACTCACGCCGCGAATAAAACTTTCATATTTTTTTTCATATATTTTAATAAGTATGTTTGTTTGCGTTCACAACGCAAACAATATTCATTGTTGGAAATAGTGACACTGAAAAGCTCGAAAGAAAAGTTGAAAATAGAACACGAGGAAAATGGTAGATTCTAAGAAAGCTAATAAACGACATGCAAAAAATTAGTATTAATTGCACTGCATCGAGTCGAACGCAAACATTACAGCTGACCTTTTTCAATGTCATTGTACTCGATACTTATCGACGAATTGTTCTTAATCAATAGGCTTTAAAGTAAAACTGACACACCAGCGGCATTTAGTCCTGCACGAATGCTTTCTTTGTCATTTTTGCAAGTAATCGTCAATTCATTACTCAATGCTTAGTGCCGGTTAGCGAATCTTGCACAGTTATTATCAACGAATAAAAACTTGGATGAATATTTCATAAATATGTTGGAAAAGTTTTTTCTGGTCATTCGCTCGCGTTCATTACACAAGTACACCTCGAAAGATTTCAAAATATTTTCTATTTGCGTATTCCTATGAAGGAAAACCAGTTTTACAAGTTGTCGGTGCAGTTACTGGCAAAAAAGTTACAAATTTACCTTGCCACCCAAGTTCACATCGAAGCAAAAATATTATGCATCTGCAAAAGAAAATTCATTCCTCTGTGACCATGTTTTTAAATAATCAATCTGCATTTTTGTAAAAAGATATGATTTTTACTTTCGTTTACTAGAAGCAATAAAAAAAATTCATAACAAAATCAATCATTGTCCATCAATCAATCATTTTTCCAAAAGTTAACACCGCTGGATGTATAAAATAAATTGATTAACGAGTACCATGTGCCGTTTGAGCTCCAGCGGCTCAAAGTGAGTGCGGTAAACGAACTCACGCAATAAAAGTGCATCTCGTGTGTGTGTGTGTGTGGGGCAACGTAGCTATATACGTATAGTGGCCGGTCAGCGTGAAATGCTCGCGTCTACACACACTCACTTACTGCACGCAAGTATACACATGCGAGGCCATTACACGAGAACGAGAGTGAAAGCGAAGTCGAGCGAGTTTTGCTGGACGCGAGGTGCGCTCGTATGATAACACAAAAGATTTACAAGCTTCTCGTTACGATGAACTCGAGGATTGCGGCGAGCGTATTGGACTATTCGATAATAAGATTATTATGTTGATGTTTTCCGATTCGCAAAATTTGGTATATAAGATGCATGAATGAGTAGAAACCGCAGCAGTACACATCGTTAGCTGTCAAAATCCATACAAGTTTTTCTGAAAAATTGTTAATGCGCGTTACTTTCATACACTCGACAGCGAAATCATCGTCTATACGTACAAACGTTATGCAAGTGATTAGTCCACAACACAACTTTTTCTCGTAATCTAAATTTAATGACTCGGCGAAAATCCATCGCTAATAACCAACTTTCGGCTTCGCTCGATAAAGATAATCTTGCACAAATCTCGCGCTAAATTATTCTTAAAAACGGACGCGCTAATGATGCACACGAAGAAAGTAATCTCTCTATTTGTCATTTTTGCGCACACAGCTTTGGCGAGAGATGCCACTTTCAGTTTTTTAATGAGAAAATAAATGCAGCACACGGTGTAACGAGAGGCGTTGCGCACGCTTATATACATTAAACGAGCATACGTTGGGAATGACACTCCATGTGTGTATGCTTATTGCGTGTGTCAAGGAGACAAACAATGAGCTCGAGGATCTTCCAAATCACATGCGGTGCAACGACATGGAAAATAACACTTTAGGCTCGACACCGCAGGTCCTTTGTTGTACAAATAAATGAAAGGTTTTACTTCCAAGAAAAAGCCATGGTTGACACCAGCGCCACCGCGACGATCACCATGCACGAAGCAGCAAAAAGTCACGCCACACCAAACAAAACAAAAAAATCGGTATAAATGCAAAACCAAAATTCATTACCTTGAACGAGGCGATGATAATACTTGATGCGTTTTTTTCGATAATTTAGCAGTCGCATCGTGTGAGATAAATGTATGTGTGTGTGCGTTGTGTGCGTTAACAGCTATGCAGCAGCGTGCGACACTTGAAGAAGAACACCTCGACGGCCAGTCTCAGCACGTAGCCCGAGCAGAAGAAGAACATGAAGAATATCGCCAGGAAGACCAAACGACCGACCGTGTAAGCCGTCTTGGGCGAGAAGCTGAAGCGCTCGGCGCTGATGCAGCGTAGCATCGACACGCTGGCGGACATTTTTCACGCAAAAATCGGTTTACTACGTATTCGTCGTTTACTTCTTTTCTTTACTGTTTTGACTATCACGAAAGATGTATTGGCGTAAGAAACTATACTATCAAACACTAAACTATTGTTATGTATTAGCTGCTCCAGGGGCTCGGACCGAGACGGCAGACGGCGTCCGAGTGAGGCTGTTCTGAGGCGCGTTGCCGAGCCGAGGCTGTTGTTGCTGCTGCGCCACGCGAGAGAGAGAAAGAGAGAGAGACTTTCTACGCGCGAGCGCCCGCGCGCGACTTCCGCGAGTAGTGCACCGCGGCCAAGGAGGCAGCGCTGCCGCAGGCAACCGTTTTTGCACACACAGACATACAGACAGCAACAGCAGCGGAGTTTTCTATGGGTAGTACTATTACTATGTTCGCGCATATACGAGAGACCTGCACTAAGGCGAGAGTGAATATGGATGCACTCGAACAATGCGGCAATTTGTATTTTGTTTGTATCTACTTCCAGGACTACGGGTGTACGGCGAGCAGGTTCAGGGACTCGTATAGGCGCGAGGAAGACACGCGTTACGTATGCGCGAGTGAAAATAAGAGGAGGAAAGGATAAATCGCGTGCAGTGCAGGAGGACGGAGGAAAAGAGGAGGGTACGCGCGGCGAAAACGAGAGTGTCTTGTGTACCTCGGGCAGCGCAGCGCCGCACGGCCTTGGCTCTCCCGCGACCAGATGTGCGCGCCAAAGGAAATCGAAAGTTTTATGCGCTGCTGCAACTCCCTCTCTCAAGGTGGGAGAAACGATCGCGAGAGCGCAAACGATATCGGTATAAGCACACCGAGTGGTTTTCGATCGAGAGTGAGAGTGAACGTGCTTATGCTTGCTTGCTTGGCGCGCAGTTTTTGTTACATATAAACGAGCTCGAGCTTCGTCCGGTTCTTCGGGCGACGTAATACGTAATTGACGAGATTATCCCGAAACCACGAGGCAGGCACGATCGAGCGGGGAAATGCTCATTATTCGGACAACTACGATTGAAACTACGCAACGGCTTATCGTTCAGGACAAATTGAGGCTGGACTTGAGATGAAAATTTTTGAAGCTTGCCTGCAAATATTTTTCTGAAAAACTGCACTGCAGTAAAAAACGTTAAATTTAATGCAGATCAATGCAAAATTAGCCATTTATTAAAGTTGAAACAACCGATACCGTATTTTATTCAAGGTACTTTTACATGAAACCTTCGTGGAGCAATTAATGTATCAGTGCTGATTTATTTTTTTACATAAACTGCACACAAAATTCGTGAAGATTCAATCAAGTACATTATTTTCAATGCAAAAATGAAGAAAAAGATTTTGATCTACACTTAAATTTAAAATATTTGATCTGAAACTAATGTTTTGATACTGATTTACTTTTGTGTTGATTCGCTCGAAAAATTCAATCATAATAAAAGTTAGTCTCTGCCGCTAGATGGCCAATACCTTTATCTGTAAATCTGCAAGTGGTAAAGTCAAAATAATTGTTTAAGTAAGTCATGAAATATAAAATGTTACACGACGGCAGATATCAAATAGGAAATTTCTGAAATCGAAAACTTACACTTGCATCCGCGTTGACGATTCTGTGTACGGTACGCATATACTCGCGCACTCTTCGCGCCGATCGCTTTCGCGCATACATTTTTAATGTACCCAAGTGTGGGTAAGTGTTATCGAGTACTACAGCGCACAGCCTCCGAGGAATTTCAGCTGCTGGTGCTGCTGGTGCTGCTGTAACCGCGGGCGTAATGTCGATCGAGATCGCGCCGCTTTTGCGAATGTTTATTTATCGCGAGATCGGCTCTCCGAAGTAATTGGAGGAGAGGATGTATGTTACACATAATATGAATTCATACATAATGCGAATACGTAAGTATATAGGCGTGTGCGCGTATAATACATAAGTGTATTTCGGCTGTATCGCTCTTGCATCAGTGACACGTAACGATCCGTGCGCGCGGTCAAGCTGCCCTGTTTTTTTTTTGCGTACGCGACAAGTGTCTTGTACACCGGTATCTTTCACTTATAAAGCCGGGCACGAGTTCGAAGTTGACGGCGACGATGGGCGCGCATTACGACGATCGGAGAGGCGAAAGCGTTGACAAAAAAAGGAACGATTATAACATTCCTTTTGTTCGTATGATACAATTAGTGCGTGTAGCAAGCTCGCAAAATATAACGCATTATACGTGCCGTGCTGCCTAATGAATCGATTAATTGTAGGTTGTAATGGTCAAAAATGGCGATATTACGATCAATCGAAAAATATGTAATCGGAAGTGGCTCTTGGCCGTGGAGGGAAATGAGAATATGATTAATCGGTAAAAGTGTCGATGCATTTTGCATCTAATTGAATGTCTGCCGCACGAGCTCGAATACGTATATAATTAGTTTAAAACTTTCGAGTTTGTCTATCGAAAGAAAAGATCGAAGACTGATGCCTGCGCTCGAGTTTCCAAGCGTTTTAAACGACAGTTTAATTGTTGCACGGAGTATGTATGTAGCTTTCGTTCCTGAATTGATGCTGTACAAATTTTTCACTGACATACCTAACAGATCGGCATATGTAATTGATTTCGTTGTCTAAACTCACGCGCATTATTCGAGCGAATAATTCACCGTGACGTCGCGGGTAAAAGTTTCGTCTGTGCAGTCATCAACTATAACAATATTTCAATGTTGACATTTATCCACTTAACACCTGTTGAGGCTATTTCGGAAATTAATTTTTGCGTGAGTGGCAATGAAAATATTTTTGCGAAACGTAAGATAAATTCGCGAATTCAATGGACGTCATACGACACAAAAAATGCAACTCATATTCGCGCTTTCACTTTCCGTATGACGTTTGCTCTCGGCTTGACGTCCGCAAAGAGCAAACATTCATACACCGGTGCATCTCACGTTGCAGTGCACTCAAGGGGCGCATACGTATACGATGTGAAATTTTTTTCAAGTGATCATCAAACATTCTTTACATATTTATTTGTTTTTTTTGTTTGTTTTTTTGTTTGTTTTTTTTTAAAGCTTGGAAAGTAATCAAACAATGTCTTGAGATCTATAAAGATCTTGAAAGTTTGAAAAAAATATTTTTATTCTATTCGTTGATAAGAGCATAGAAAGATAAGAGATATACGATTTTCACAATTAATTAGGCTTAGATAGATCAAGCCATTATTAATACCAAAATTAAATAATTTTAATTAAATAAATAAAATATGTTCAAAAAAGGAAATTTGAACGTAAAATTTCTCGCGTACTAATCAACTTATTAAAAAATAATTTTAATCCATGTACGAGAAATGAAAGAAGCCGAGTAGATTTATACGCGTGAGATTGTATAAGTGTTACATAAATCGATCTCCTATGCTCGGTAATGCTCGAAATTTCATCACTTACCGGTCATTGACCGGCTCTTTAAAAACCCAGCACGAATTTCTTCACTTATTTGTCTGCTCCTGTGCCAATGTCAAAATGCGAATAATTGAAGCAAAGCGATTATGCCAACCAAATTTTTTGAATCAATACACCCGGGTGAAAGAGAAACACGCTAAATGAAAATATTTTATAAAATTCTCTGAACATTACCTTGATATTTGTTTAGTACAAAGACGACGACGACACAAAACTGTTCCATAAAAACTATACACACTTTTGCACTTTTTCAAAACACGGGACAACGAGGAGTATACACTTGTCAAGTGATCGAGCAAACTTCTGCCGATGTCTGCCAAACGACGAATCTTCTCAAATCCACTGAAACAAAATCGAAACGTCAGCTCTCGACATCAAAGCCGCGATCATTGCCGAGAGAATCCTTCCTCGGCAAGGAGTAAAAGCAGAATGCGATAGTCGATACTAGACTCGATAGTCGCATCAAACGAGGAGTTTATAATCTATGGTTATAATAGGCTCGACTTTCATATATGCCGAGCAAATGTGTATGTATGTATGCTGTACGCTGAATTGCGACCGATTGATGCGACTACGACGATCGACGTTCGATTTTCTCTCCTGCCTTCGCGATATTTGTTGCGCAAAATGAAATCGAATGCGAAACGATCGTTGAGAAATTACAAGTATTGGTAACGAGGCGCCGTTCTGTGCGATCCGAGAAATTAGTTTATTTCGCGATGAAAAATCTTGGAAATTTCAATGCACAAGGAAAAGGAAAATAAAGAAAAATCGCAATCTAAAGAAAATGCAACGATCACAGCGTTATAATCCTAACGCACAGCGTTAAATATTCAAGTCTGATTCACGAATTAAAAAAAGAAATAATTATTTAATCCTTACCTATCATTGGTATCAGCCTTTCAACTTGATCGAGTAATCAGCGCGCGAAACGATGTCTAGTCACAGCCACGAGGAATCCGAACGTCCCGCGTACACACAGACACACGTCCTGCCGGACAGCGCGAACCTTGCAAACTAAGAAGATCATTTCATCGGTAATATGGGTTATGCTATATGACTCCGCAAGGTCGCTCACGTGTGTGCGAATACATGCGTATACGTGTGTGTGTGTGTGAGCGCGAGCGCGCGCGATTTTTTTTCTCTTCTTCTTCGTGCCGAAGCGGCTTTTGCGAAATAGCGGCTGGCCGTCGTCGTCGTCGTGGTCGACGACGAGCATTCGTGAAACGATTATTGCGCTACCGCCAATGACGTACATGTGTATTCATGTAATATGCATATAGGTATTTGCGCGAACTTATACGTGCTATTATATCGTATATAATATAATTGGGAGCAAGTATGGGGGTTTTCATTCATGTACGTGTGTGCTACCGATCTTTGATAAAAATGAAGCATACCGATTTCTGCACGTGCGAAATTTTTCAAAGAATCAAAAAATAAAACTACTCGATAGTGATAAAATAGAAAAATGCCGATGCCTGTGCGTATGAGATGCACTTTCTATCGAGACTCAAAGATTAAATCGCTAATTGCCTTGTCATTTAGTGTTATCATTGACAAACGACACGTGCAGTATTAGAACGTTAATCGATACCCAAGCGCGTTTATAATTTTAGGGTCAAAGTGTATTCAATATGCGCAGTAAAAAATGATGATAACTCTAAGATTGATTGAGCTTTTTAGCGTAATTATGGCGCCGAAAGTCGCCAAAACGATCCCGAGCGATCGATTTTGATAATCACAAAACCGAAACGTGACCGACTGCACTTTATATCATCGCCTATGATACTCATCAGCTATCTAAACTCCTATTGATAATCGAGTGAAATGCAATCAGAATTTCGTCTTGTCATGATTTATTACAAGGATGTGCGGAATACGGAATACTGCATGTATCGAATTTTTAATCGATGAATGACGCCTCCGCATGCCTTGAAATTTCAATTAATCGGTCTGCTGCGTAATATTATTGATACTATCGTGTTATTGTTTGCAAATACAAAAAAAATGTTGATTCCAGTCGTTATCAGTGGTCTCGGGGGAATCGCGGCTCTTCAAATGCTATATAAAAGCCGTGGCGATTTGTTAGTTTACATTCTCACCTCCGTGTAAACACAAATACTGTACAATAAGTGCTAATTGCAAAATGAAGCTCTTCGTGGTGGCTATTTTATTGTGCGTTGCCGTGGCCGTTAAAGGTAAGCTCTTTTTATGTTTAATAAGAAATCATTTTTTCACCAATTATCTCATTTAAAAATAAAGGAGAATGTATCGGTTTTAGAGAGCACAATTGTGGTTGTTAACAGCGTATTTATTAATAATTAATAAATTATGTTGTTAACAGGGTAATTTATTAATAATAAATTTATTAATAAATTATAACTTTAATTTTGCTGGCCAAAATCGATAAATTCTATTTTACTACTAACTTACTTGCGAGCAATGACAACATATTTATACTACGAAACGACTACTACATATTTTATTAAAAAAAGTCTAATATAAATTTTTGTCAATTGCACGACAGCACGACCATCGAGAGTCATCGGTGGTCAAGATGCGCCCGACGGTAAATATCCGTACCAAGTTTCACTGAGACGAGGCACTTTCCATACTTGCGGAGGCTCGATCATCAACAAGAGATGGGTTCTCACGGCAGCCCATTGCGTGCAAGGGTAATTTGAAAAAAAAAAGAAAATTTGACAAATAAAATGTTTCAAAATGTAAACTTTCTGTATTCAACGAATACGAATTCTGTATAGTCTGGATCATAAAGCACTCAATATCGTGGCCGGCACCAACCTACTCGAAGGTGGCCAGGAGCAGACCTACCAGTCCCAGTACATCGTCTATCACGATGACTTCGACATGTGGGAGCTGCAAAACGACGTCGCCCTGATACGCGTCAGCAAAGACATCGTCTTCAACGACAAGGTGCAGCCGATCAAACTTTCCACTAAATCTGAGAAGGATGAAAAGAGCGTCGACGTTGTTCTGACCGGATGGGGCTCGACTTTCGTGAGTACCGATGAGTTTTTTTAATAAAAAAATCGAAAATTATTGAAATAATATCGTCAACTGCAAAATTGGTGTGTTTAATATATAGCTCGGTGGAAGTGCGCCCAACAATTTACAAGAGATCAATCTGAAAGTGATCAACAACAAAAAGTGTGCCAAGGAAATGGGCTTCAACATCACAAAATCGCACATTTGCACCTTGACGAAATCCGGCGAAGGAGCCTGTCACGTAAGTGTTAGCCCTTATAGCATAAATTCGAGTCGTAATACTTGACCAAGGCAGATCAATCTAACAATGGATTTCTGACTTTTCTAGGGTGACTCCGGTGGTCCTCTGGTAGCCGACGGAGTTCAAGTGGGCATCGTCTCGTTCGGTCGGCCGTGCGCCGTTGGCAAACCCGACGTTTTCACGCGGGTGGGAACTTTCCAGGATTGGATAGAAAAGCAACAATTGCAATTCTCAAGTTAAAATTATTGAATATGCTTTTGTACATTCAAAATTGAGAACGTAGATGAATGATTATCGCAAGATATGTACATACACGGAGAAAAATGTATAGGAAGGTTTGATATAATATATAATAAAAATTACTATATTGTATAGTAGTCAAGGTACAAACTCAAAACATAGTAATATTTGCAATACGCGTTACGATTTTTGTGATAGTAGAATTTTTACTATATTGTGTAGCAATTTCTACTATGTTGAACATGATTTAGGAAAAAAGTTATTTTTACTTTCAAGTTGTGGTATGTTTAAGTTCTGCTAGCTGGGCATCTGTATTCGACAGAAATATCTTTCAATTTAATTTTTTGGTTATGGACGCATATTTATATGATATAGACCTACAAGCTGTACTAATAATGTCTTCTAACGCACGTTCGAGTTCACGTAGTTAACTAAGATTTCGATTCGATCTATACTAGT
>CACVKI010140289.1:0-16347 GCA_902732785.1 Trichogramma evanescens | reverse complement strand
ACTCTACTTACCCACAGGTATTGCTACGATGCATTCGAGACAAAACCGTGACATTTTTGCAAGTACGAAAATTACCACCACTATGAACGCACTATTATAAATTAATATAATTTAATTATACTGAACTAATTCATCAGTAGTGAAATTTTATAATATAATTGAGCATTAATACTAAATATTTCAATAATTTTTGACAACTTTCTGAATATACTATCATTAATTATAATGGTTTCATTTACTGGTAAAAATGTTTCATTCACTGGTGCATCGTTTCCCTTATATGTTATTATATTAATGAAAGTTGAAAGTAAAAATTCTGCAAAAATTCTATTCAGTAGAGAAAGACATTTATTATTATAATCCATCTGAATAATAGCCTTTAATTTATTAAAAACGTTGATTTGAGCTAAATTTAAGCAAACTTTTTTGAAACCTGTCATTCATTTTTTGTGTATTGAAGTCGCACTTTCTGGTACCGCAAAGTAAAGTTAGCGCACGAGCGTATGCGAGTGTGATGCAAACGCCGCGGTGCCAGAATGTGCGACTCATGACACCGAAAAGTGTGCCATAAATGTGAACTTGTGCCCCGCAGTGCTATAAAAATGATTGAATATTCAGACAAGATAAAAAAAAAAAATCAGTCAAAAAGACACTGTTTACAAAAACTAGCACTTTTCCATTTAAATTAACATAGGAAAGTGCTAGTTTTCACAAGCAGTGCCGGAATTATGTCATAACTAAATTTCTATGTATGTTAAAAAAAAGGAAAATTTTATTTCATGTAACTTTAATTTATTTTTCGAAATTAATTAAAACGATTTTTTCTTTAAACTGTAAATGAAAACCATTCAATATAAAGAAGTTCTATGCTACTTGTAGGTACATAAATGAGGTTATTTTATGAAAGTTTTTATAGTTTTGTTGAAAACCTTTATGAAGTTTGAAATAACTAGTAAAGAAAAATTCAAGGTATGCGTGATCAATTGATTAAGAAAAATTAATATTGAGAATATTTAACATGCCAATATAATAGTTTTAAAACAGCTCACAGAAAAACATGCCGTGGCTGAAAATTATTATACTGATGGTTGTATTCGCGGCCTACGCTCACAGTAGTCCAGTGCCACAACAACTGAGAAACGAAGGTATTGAAAAAACAGATAGTGATAGAGAAAGAGTAGAAGGACCAACCAACCAAAGTAATGGCAACGATTCTGCTGGTAAAAAAACAGCTGAACAGGCACCAGAAGTCGTAGTGCCATCCGCGAACGAAGGAAACAGTCAAGATGCTCCTAAAGCCGGTAGCAACGTTACCAAACCAACAACAACTAGCGGCACAAAAAGAGCCATCACCTATGAGCTGACCATTCCTTCCGAACCAAAATCAACCAGCACCACAGAAAAAAGCGTCACCGATGATGGTACCACTCCTTTCCAACCAACATCAACCAGCACCACAGACAAAGCCGTCACCGATGATCGTACCACTCCTTTCAGACCAACATACCCAATCACCACAGACAAAGCCGTCTACGATGATCGTACTACTCCTTTCCAACCAACATACCCAAGCACCACAGACAAAGCCGTCTACGATGATCGTACTACTCCTTTCAGACCAACATACCCAATCACCACAGACAAAGCCGTCTACGATGATCGTACTACTCCTTTCCGACCAACATCAACCAGCACCACTGAAAAAGGCAACGATGGAAACAGTTCCTCTATTAACAAACCTAATACGGTCACTACCACAGTATCTTCAAAAGTCGAGATAGAAAATATAGTTACTGCTGGCTTAGTCGTTATCAATTCTAAAATTAAGTCAACTCTTATGATCTCTTCGAGTGTATTCGCGAAGATTTGCGGACTAGTTTAGTTATTAGTTATATTTTATGTTTTTTGTTTGAATGTGGATGGATAATGTTTTCTTTTTTATATCAAATTGTACTTCCAGCCACATCGCTGGATTTAGTGTTACTTCAATCCGTTATAATGTACGTCATTTATTTTTTGATACTGCATACCTTGTATATTAGCTTGTTAAGAGTGATTATATTAATGAAATTACAGTCTCCTCATTAATTCATTATTATTGCTATTAGTTAATTGTTTGGTTTTATTCTATTTAAATGTTTTTTATTTCATTTTCTTTTGTATTCGCGATCAACAATTTCACTGAATGTCTATAGCTTTACGAAACATTATTATAGTTGAATTTCAAAACCAAGTACTGGAATGTATTGTTGAAAAATGATGTAGTGCTAGTTTATCCACTTTACAAATTGAATATGTAATTTTTGATTGAATTTTGAAACATTTTTTTGTGTATAAGTCTTGTGAATGAAATGTAACCTCATGCTTAAATGCATTCATTTCATGTTAACGATGAGATAAAATATTCTATTCAATACATTTTTCATTGAAATATCATACCTTCTGAATTTTTTATTTATTTGTAGGAATTATAATTAGTGTATTACAAACAGATGCCCAATTTATCTTATCACAAATATTTGATTTAATGAGAAGATCACGATTTCAGTCTCATACTCATAAATACTCCTATTGCAATAGAAATAGAGTAGATAAAATGGTTCTTTTCAAATATTATGACTTTCTAAAGAAAATTGGCAGTAATTGTAGAAGAAGAAATTTAACACATAAGATATACATACAGAAAATGTTCACACGAACATCTGTACTTCATATAATGAAATTCACTGAGCAACTTTGTCATTTTCATTCAAACTGTGAGTAGGTTTTTTTGTAGCTCTTTTGATTTTCATTATAATTTTTTTTTCATTCATAAAATACTTAGGTACTGTACAGCGTATAATTGAACCAATTTTATCGACATATTTGTCTCAAGATCGTATAATATATCAGATAAAAAATTATTTTTTCATGAATGTTCAAACCGATTGGTAGCAGTGACTCAAGGTAATTGAAATAATTTGCAAAATCATAAACTCAGCAGTATTTGAAGTATCTATGAGGTAATCGTAATAAAGTCAATACTTCTGCTAGTACGTATTCATAAAGGTCGTGAAAGCGATTCAACGGTATGCTAATTTGTCACATGAACCTGCGGTACCTTTGTGTACGAAAAGTTTGCTAAATCATTAGTTTTATTACTTTAGAAAAGAGGATCTTGGGAGTGGCCCCTTAAAGTGAAAAAAAACGCATCTCTTGGCTAAAAATTATTGAGAATTGTAGGTAAATTTCGAAAATATGAATATATCCTGACTGTATTTTCTTGATAAAATATTTATGAACGTTTCGCGCATTCGAGTCGTAAAAATTTCGACGATATAAAAAAAAATTGTTTAACAGAATCCATATCATCTGCGACTATGGACAGATTTACCGAGAGATACAGGCTTGAAGCTGGTGGTGGAGAAAAAAAAGCACGCATATAAACGTGCCAACGCAGAGGAAACCGCTCTGGTAATCGAATACAGCTTCGTTTAAATAAATTCTTACTTCCTCGCAGGCCCAGCAGTATAACTGGTTGCGGTGGCTGAGCGTCGTCCATTTATTATTTCTCTACACCACACTGCTGTTGCTGCTGCTGCTGCTGCCGCTGTTCTCGTGAAAGAAAATGCACAGGGCTCTCTCGTAAAGTGTTTCCCTTTTTCGACGTTCTGCGATATCGCCAACCCACCCGATTGCTATGCACAAGGCGACGCTACTGTTGCACTACTTGTGCGGTTTTACCCATGTATCTAAATATATTTTACGCCGATATGAGGATTTCGTATTTTTCTTGCGAGGCAAGCACATTTTTTTATATACATTATTATACGCTTGGTACGCCTTTTTATTTAGGGGATTCTGCAGATTCATTGAAACGAACGCGAGGAATCTCGACGAGCGCATTATATATATTTTGTGCGCGAAATATATAGGTGAATATCTCTTGATTGCTTATTGGTTTCAAAGATTAATGCGCGTGCGGTTCGATGATCGCGCATAAAAAGGAGAAAAGCTATCTCATAATTCGGTTCGTTTGATTTTATGTATATAATTTGTCGAAAATGGTACGAATGCATTTCTCCATCGAGCGAGCGATTCGCTGAAATTTTCGCGCAGCTAACGCCGTTGCCGCAGGATCGCAGCGTTCGGTGTACCCGCGCGGTGAACTATAGTACGCGAGTAGGAGGGGGTAATATCGCACTCGTTAAAGCGCAAAAAGATATTATATAAAGAAAAAAAATATTATACGTATATCATACTCCAAGCCGAAGGAAATAGTATCTCGATGACAGTGCTTTTAGTAATCTAGAATATTCCCACCCTCTCAGGATATCGAGATACTCTTTTATTTTTTTACACTAACGCATTTTTTTTCCTCCCAACCACCCGTCGTCGCGTTTAATGGAAAGAAGTATTTACTACTTGCTGCTTTTTACGATCGGAATTTACATTTAACGGGCCGCGCGCGGACGTGGTCACGAAGTGGGTGTGTTTATGCATTCGCTTGGAGAAATTCGCGAAAGTAGAGGCCGTACTACTATAAAAGTGAAAAAATATTATATAAATTCTGCTGTTTAATTGGAAATTATTGTTCGAATAAATTCTCCCACGAGCGCCTGAAATATTGGCTTGAGACAGGGTATAAAATTAGCAAAATGAACTGCTTTCGGGGGGATCCTCGAAACGAGTTGAACATGACGCGCGCTTGCCCTCGCGAGCTTCATACGCAGAAGAGTTTATTTCCATCGTTTGATCGCCGTCGCACATCCTGCGTGCCCGTGTGTCCGCCTCCACTTCGCATCTCGCCCGCGCAATCTGCCGGCCGAGTGTTAGCCCCTACGAGTACTTTACAATTTTTACAGCCGCATCAGGCGGTGCTGTCGATGTCGATGCGCGCACTGCACTAAAGCTTTTAAGCGGTAAAAAGCTACCCGAGGTTGTGTGTGTGTGTGTGTGTGTGTCCCTATGTACCTCCCTCTCGCGTCGCGTCGAGCGTTGTTTCAGCTGCTGCACACGCGGTGGTAATGTCTTTTTTACGACTTGCTTTAGCTCGGCAGTACTCCTTGTTTCCTCTCCCTCTCTCTCTTTCTTCTGTCACGAAGCTATACCGAAACGTTAAGTCGGACTGTAATACTTTAGCTCATCTGCTCTATTGATTCAGTAAAGTCAAGTGTTGTGTTGTGTAATGCTCTCTTTTCTTCTCGCGCCTGCACTTGAATGCTTTTTTTCCCTCTCTCTCTCTCTCTTTGATACAAACAGTTTTATCATTTTTATACTCGACTCGAGAGTAATTTTGCTTTCTCCTAAAAAAAGCTCTGTGAATGGGTTCGAAAATGAGTTTTCGATTTCGATCAAATTTTGTGGAATAATTTCATTGAGATAATTGTAAATTATAGATTTATATGATCAATAGAGATTAAAAAATCAAGATGACTTTTGTGGCGCTGAGTAATAAAACGACACAAATGGCCCGAAGTAAAAGGTGTGAACAGCAGGAAAAACGATGAAACGTCTCGAAGTGGACGAGACCGTTGACTTGACTGTATGTTTCTATCGTTTTGGGATAATATTCATATAAATTTTGAATTTCTATTTCATCAAAAAATGTAAGTGGATTGACGCATGTTGGCCGTGCAGACGCATAGGCCGTTGCATGGACATCGAGTTACCATTCTGTCGGTTATGTATATCGTGAGACGTTGCAGCATTTTAAATGTCCTGAAAATAGTAATTTAATTGATTGAACGCACTTCAAGCCTTCACCGCTAGATGGCGAGTACCTTAATCTGTTAATCCGCAAGTGGCAAAGTGCAAATAATTGTATTAATCAAGGCAAATGTATCCAAGGCGAAGAGATTGTGGTCGAATTGTTAATTGTGTAGAAGCATTTCTATGAAAGTTCGTATTGCGAAAAAAATCTAGTAATTTACAAAATCTAGCCATGCAATTTTGACATTTTTACCATAGCATGAGCAGTCAGCAGTAGTGACAAATATTAAAGATCAGAATTTCGAAGACTCAAAAGACCTTTCACTGTCCACCATCGCTATCCGCGCGATACATTCCCTACACGAAAATAAAATCATACACGCTTTTCAGTACTGCATTTTACTTTATCGTCCGAATTCGAATAAGATGTAGGGCTTTCTTTTTCCCTTTTTTTTTTTTATTCTACTCCCACCAGATGATATCACCCGAAATAGGGCTTTTACCCATACACACGTATACGTGTATCGCGTGTCGCGTACATTCGAGCGCGTAAAACGTCGAAGCGTACAGTACGCGGGTATACACAAAACCATACTCATACAGCGTGAAAAAAAAGCGAGAGAGAGAGAGCGAGAAGAAAATACCTCTCTCGAATCTATTCGCGTGCGATTTGAATCGTTCGTTGAATGCCACGCACAAAGGTCGCGACGGCAGCAGCAACAGCCTCTCTCTATCTCTCTCTCTCTCTATGTTTTAAAGCTACAAAGAGCATTCGATCGGACAACTTTTCCTCTCGATGCGCTGTACACCACACACCTACACACTCACGTTTTGGCGCGCGCGCGCGACACGATCCCCGAGAGTTGAATTGCACCCTTTTTTTTATCTCTCTCGCTCTTTTTTTTTTTCTTTTATATCCTTACACCCGTGTACGTACACGTACATAGCCGCGGCAATAAATTGTATCGGGTCGAACGAGAATACCGTATATACCTACCCCCGCGTGCGCACAGCACGTTTCGCTTATATTCTTCTTTCTAACCACGCGCGTATAATGCGGCGGCCGCAAAAGCCTATATCTCTCATTCTTTCTCTCTGTCTCAAAGTTCACTGGGTGAACGGTGGAGAAGTGCAGCGTGCTGAGGTATTATGTATGTGCGCGGGTGCGTGCCTGCCTGTCCGTGTGTCTGTGTGTCTGTGCTGCGCGCATGCAAGTCGCATGAATAAAATATCGGATAAAAATCCAAGAAGTCTGTCTGCTTTCCGCATCCATCTATTATACCTTATCGTTTCTGACTTCGCGATGTGTATATATATAACCCTCCTTTTTTCTCATCATTTTTCATTCGCTCGCTTATATAATATATGTATCTTTTTCTCTTTCTTCGCTGCTGCCGCCGCGGCTGCTGCTGTGCTTAAGTATTATAGCGTATAAATATGACTATTGTGATCCTACAAATTTCATACTTTTTTATATATATATTTCCCCGAGTCTATTCTCTCGAGCTGTGCGAGAATATGCTCAGACGATGATCGCGCGGGAGTAAATTACGAGGACTGCAAAAAAAAAAAAACGCGAGAGCGGGGGTGGAAAAAAATGATCGTAAGAAAACCGTCGAAGAAAAAGAGAGAGAGGGATTTTTCTTTATCATAATGAGAATCGAGGTTTGCGTAAAGATTTCTCGACTGTTAAGAGCAGCAGTAGCGGCAGCAGTAAAAAAAGGTCTTCATTCAAAGTATGGATTTTGCGTCGAGGTATTACTTACAGATAGGGTGACTTTTGATGGAATTCATAATTACTCCGCCCGGAAAAAAAGTAAGCGTGACATTAGCGTCGATACATATAATACTTTTGCGTGGAGCAGAAAATATTTATTTACCGGAATAATTATCCCATTAATAACGATCATTTATACCGGATCGATTTACGATGATTAATTGAGCTAATTGCGTTTATCGCGTAGACCTAATTTATGCCGAGCTAATGATTTATATCGTTACCTAACGGTGGACTGGGTACGTTGGTTAATTAGCAAAGCTCGAAGTCTACGCATGTATGTATGTATGCGTGCCTCGTTTTGTGCATTAAATTTGACTATGTGTAATACACGCGTTGCAAATCTTCCGACAAAAATCCACCGAACAGATTCTCTCTCTCTCTTTCTCGCTCGTTCAATCGCATTTAGCGCTTAAATTTTGCAAAACAAGCGGAACACGCCTAGGCCGAGCTTTTACGTCTCAGCTATTTCAACGTTTTAGAAAATGTAACGTACTGCGCTCTCTGAGAAATCCGCTCGGTGCGCGCGCGTGCGCCCCCCTTTATCGTATTTTCCACCGAGGGATTTTAAATTCTCGAATTATACACGTAAGAGCAGAGTTAAATGCCAAGGGTTGCAGAAGTTTTTTTTTCTTTGGGGGAAAAAAAAGAAAGAAAATTGCCTGTGGAGCGTTTTCATATCTTGTTGACGCGATTCATGACTTTTTTTACTTTATCGCGTTCGCGTTTTGTCTTATTCTCATTCTTTTTTACCGCGCGAGAAAATGCAGATTTTTTACTCAGGTTTACGTAAATATGGGAATAAGAGGACGTAACTTTCGCAAATAAAAGATCCATTGAAGAAAACTTATCATTTCGTAATAAAATACTAGTGGAAACTTCGTTTGCAGAATGTTTCTTACGAGGTGTGTGTGCTTTTTTCATTCTTGTAAAGTATAGATGAGTCCCAAGACTTGAAAGTAGATAGAATGAAAGAAGCACAAAAAAATAAAATTTAAGTATATTAATAAATTAAAGTTTTTTTTATTTATTTCAATAATAACAGTCATTCTTAAACAAAAAATTATAACAATAAAGCAAAGTTACATCATGTCCTACAAAGTTTAAGTTTATTTGTTTATGATTAAATTTAGTTGCAGCCATTCTGTATATCTTTTCAAATTTTTGTCCCTGAATCGTAAGTCGTAACGGTTACAAAAATGATACTTGGTCATCACGAGACAATTCGTTGGCCAAGCAAATATTGAACAAATCTCTGTTCGTCAGCTCCTCCAGAATCATATCGCAGCAGAGAAGCGGCAGTCGGTAGTGTATCAGCTCCACGAAAGGATCCAGTGCCCATTCCAGATAAAATCTTCTCGATACTATCTCGCTCAGATGCTTGGCGCTAGCCTGCCGAGATCCGGCGGGCAGCTTCCACAAATGGTTATTGCGCTCGAAATTGAAGTAGTCCCGACACGTGACCAGTCGGACCGCCCGATCGCGCGGCAACTGGATCAGGTCGTGGAACGACAGGCCGGGAGTCACCATCATACCTTTCGCCAATTGCGCGAACTTTTCGTCCTCGGCTCGACGCATTTCGTCAATCCACGGCAAATTAATCGGAGAATCATCGAGAAACTCCCACGTCTCGGATAGTGCGCACTCGTCGAACACTTTCATGATCGTCAGGGCTTCGCTTCGCTCCGGTTCGTATCCTGCTTTCTCCAGGCACTCGACGATGATCAGCAGATCGGTTATCACTCTTAATGTTGCTACAGGCGTTACGCAACTGAACAATTTAAATTGTTCCTGGAAGTGACTCTCGGTCGGGAAAACGAAATTGGATAAATCAGCGCCGTGATTCAGGAGTGAAGCGACCTTGTACGGGTTACATCTTACCACGGCCCATTGCAGCGGTGTCCGACCCGTCTTGTCCCGGGCGTCGACTTGTACCTTCAGCTGCTGCCGGTCGTCGACGATCTTGAAGAGCATCTCCGCTAAGCCGTCGTCCCCAGTGTATTTGTATTCGCTGCAAATGACATGGAGAGGCGTCGATCCATTTGCATCGGCCGAATTCGGATCGGCGCCGTTTCTCAGCAGCGACTCGACTGCGTCTTGCGAGCCGCGTCGCAGAGCCAAGTGTAGCGCTGTCCGGCCTTTCTTGTCTCGGGCGTCGACCTCCACAGTCCGCTTCGTGTCGTTGACGACCTCGAAGAATGGCTGGATCATGCCATCGTCGTCCTCTCTCTCTCGCAAATGAGGTGCAGACAAGTCGATCCTTCGGCATTGGCCAAACGTGGATCGGCGCCTCGTCTCAGCAGCGACTCGAGCACCGTCTTGTTGCTGCGACGCGCAGCCAAGAGCAGCGGTGTGTTGCCCGAGTTGTCCCGGGCGTCGATCTCGTCGGTCGACCGATATTTGTCACCGCCGAGCTCGAATATCATCTCCACCAACTCGTCGACATCGACGTTATCGTCGAAATTAAGAAAGACGTCCTTCATCCGGCACATCATGTGCAAAGCCGTCAATCCTTCTGCATTGGTGAAATTCAGATCGGCGCCTCTCTCCAGCATCAACTTCACTGTCGACGGGTATCCATACTGCGCAGCATATACCAGCGGTACTTGGCCCTCCTTCGCCCTGTCGTCCTCGAGGGTCGAGTTCGGATCGGCGCCTCGTCTCAGCAGCAGTTCGGCCGTCTCCTTGTCGCCGTGCCTCAGAGCCAGGACAAGCGGTGTGCGTCCCCGATCGTCCACCGCGTCGATCCGCACAGTCCGCCCCAGCTCGTCGTTGACCCGAAAAAATAACTCCAGGACGTCGAGCCTGGCTCGCCGATCGCAAATCGCGTGCAGAAGCGTCGTTCCCTGCTGGTACGTCACGTTGGGATCGGCGCGCTCGTGTCTCAGCAGCAACTCGATCGTCCTCGCGTTGCTGCCGTCGTCGCCGGTCAGCGCGTAGTGCAGCGGCGGGCAATCGTTCGCGAGGCAATTCGGATCCTGGCCGTGCTCGAGAAATTTCTCGACCGCGTCGTCGAAGCCGTGCCGGCAGGCCACTCGGAAGTGCGTCCGATGGTGTTCGTCGGTGTAGTTCAGCTCGTATCTGTTGTAGATTTTGAACAGCTGACCGACGATGTGCTTGGGGCTGTGAACGTCCGCCCAGAGCAGGGCCGTGTCGCGACGCAACACCGGCTCGCCCGCCTCGTCGACCTCGGGCCTGTCCACGAAGCCGCACCGAACTATAAAGTCAATGAGTAGTGGATGTGTACAGCCATAAGTCGCGCAGAACTTGAGATAATCCGTGAGAAGCCAGTCGATCTCTTTCGGCCGGAAAATCTCATCGAGTTTAGGAAGCGGACCCTGCCAATTGCTGCTAATTAAACATAGCAGCCAGAGACATACGTATCGATCGTGGTCGATCTCCCAATTGACTTCTTCGCGTATGGTCTTCAAAGTCAAGATCAATTTTTCGTGGTAAAATTGTTCCACGTGCTCACAATCGTAGTTGTCGATTCCTATATTGAAAATTTCAATTTCGTCGCCGAACGAAGACATCGTTTCGCGCCCTCACACACACACACACACACGGCACACAAAAACTAAATATGTTTTAAAAATTTTTTCACTTTTTGTCCCGAAAATCGCTTATGATGCAGGCTCGACTCGGCGTTGTTCACGCTGCGGCGTCGTAACGTGTACTGATCGTTTTAGAAAGTAACGAGAAAGTGACTGTAGAAGCCATGTGTTTTGGAAAGCAAAACATGTGCGCCTAAGCTATGCGCCGCTAATACCAATTGGAGCATCGGTTTTTTTGAAGCTTGGGAACTTTGGAATTGGACTGATTCAAGCCGTCGATTTCGATAAAATAGAAACTTTGTTGTATCGATCAAACAGATCCCTTCAGTTACGAGCATTGCTAGGATTTGTTATATAATATAGAAAAAAAATTTCCGACGAATTACTGAAATTTAGATAAATTTTAGCTAACTGAATAAAAACTGCGTACAATCGCGCAAATAGGTAAAAAATCGTCGTCATAAACGTATGAATCACACAGCACAACTTTGAGACTCCACCGCTAGCTGGCGAGTACTCCCTCGCCTGTAAATACGCAAGTGGCGAAGTAAAAGTAATCGTATATATAAGTCAAACACGGTTTTAAAAATAATAATAATTTTTTTCTCTGTCCTTATAGTCTACAGACCTAATTTGTCTCTCGTTTTTTCTCTCTCTCTCTCTTTCTCTCTCGTGTCGGCTCGTGAAAACGTTTCTCGCCCCCTTGGAACTTACTGCTGTATCAAAGTCGTTACACGTGTGCACCAAGCTACACGTGAAAGCTTTTCCTCGTATCGTAGAAGCAGCTCGCTAGATATACGACGGATTTAAACTTGCGCATTTTACGCTGCCACGTTACGCTATGGCTGTCCGCGTGCAGTTTAACGATTCGACTCGCCCACGTGCACGCACGATATTATATAGAAGAAGAAGAAGAAGAAGAAGAAGCGCCACCAAAAAAAAAAGAGTCGACTCTTGTTAAACTCGAAAATCCCGGCGCCCCGCGTGCGTGTGTTGTGTGTGTAGCGCAACTTTTTTCTCTTTCGGGCTAGAATTCATATTTCGCTTGGCAAGTAAGTGCTTGTAGCGGATCGGTGGTGCGCGTTATATATACGTACACGCGCGAGCACAATGCCAATGTATGTGTGTGTACGAGGAACGCCGCCACGGTGCGGTGGGCAGCCTGCCAAATCCTTTGCTCCAAAAGTGCGAGGGAGTATACAGCGAGTGCGAGTGAGAGAGTGAGAGCAGTTATTTATGCAACGCTAACGATTTCCCATCGATCATCCATCGTATACACACTTCTCTCTCGCTCTCTATTTCTTGTCCTTATAGTCATGTATACGCTGTGCATTAACATCGATAGCTCGTGTACGCTTGTACGAAAAAAAAATCCAAGAATAAGTATCGCTTTTCGAGAAGAAAAAAAGGAGCATCGGTACACTTCGTAATAGTATGTTAATGACAGTGTTGTAAATCTTATGCATGCTCTTTTCTCTCTATATACTTTCACAGTAAGCAATACGTTGCGCCGTCGTCGAAGTTTGATCGAGCGTGTCGTTGACACCTCGACTAAAGTTCAGCGCGTGCGACAGAAATTATATGCATCGAGGCGCTGAAAATAGCCTTATCAAACGGCGGGTGAAAACGACGGGTGAAAAAAAAGGAGACAACTTTTTTTCTTTAAGCAGCACTCCTCGCGCGCGCGCGCGGGCTTGTTTTGTGAAAATATCGCGCGAGAAATTATTTATGACCCGCTCTGGCGCTCTTTCACTTCGCTCGCTCCCCTACCCTCTCTTGTCTCTCTCTCTCTCTCTCTCTCTCAGCTCTCTTCGTGCGGCTCCCTGGCAAAATAAATTACGAGGCAGATTTAAGTGCAACTTTGATATATATCTTCAACGTATAAATGTATATATAATCTAGATGTGTGTGGGTGAGTGTGTAACGCTACTTTCGGCGCGGCGAGGAAACTTTGTATGCGCGTTTTCTTTGAACTTGATGAATGAAACGAGAAGTTCTGCTGACTTGATTAGCTTTTGCAGAGCGAGAGTATGAGTCTAGCAGTAGTTTATTATATAAAAGCCCCCGAATTAAGTGTAAGTGCGAGTTACTTTTTACTCGTGCCATATTTACCACTCAAACGCTCGAGTTGCGCCCTCGAGAGATGTGGTGTATATCTTGGGTCAATTACATACCACTATTCGAGATAGATTGATTTTCACTCAAGATCGCTCGAGAGAATTTAATTTTAATTCTTTAGTGCGTATATTACATTTACCTCGGTAGAAACGTTCAACATTAATAATTTTCTATTGACCAATATCCATTGGAATAACCGTCCTAACGGTTCTAAAGAACGTAAACATTAATTAATTATTTTTTTGCGATTTTATATTAAAACTATTTATTTTTTGTAAAAATCAAGCGCATTTTAAACTACCTAAAAATGACAAAAAAGCTGTTTCAAAAAATTTTAACTAAAGTTATCAACCACTTTCAATAAAACTTTAAGCTCCCACCACTAGATGGCGAGTAATATTAGCTGTATATCTGCAAGTGGTAGAATGAAAATAATTGTATAAGTACTTCCCGTATAACTAAATTGTACATCGGTTCGTAGGAAATCATCATGTCCTGCATGTGCATTAATGTCCATTAAAGAATATAATGGCTATAATGGCTATTAAAGAAATGTGAAACATTACTTGGCCATAAAATGTTGAAAAGAACGTTACACTATTGCGGTTAGTATAAATGTCCAGTTCTAATTTATATTTTACGTCGAACATACTTTTTGGCCTGATACTCGCAAAAAAATGTTGCGTATATGTACCGGGGTATATAGTTTCATTCATCGATACAAACACGGTATACATTCGAGAGCTCGCAGCGACTGCTAATGCGGTTTTGAAAATCATACCGCTCCTCGACCATATTCACGCGCTATGTAGCCCCGCGACGAATATATTATAAGTCAATTCATTTCTCTTTTGGTAAGACGAGTTCAAGTGCGCGTGTCTTTAAATGAAAAAAACGTTTACCATACCGTGATGCATGGAATATATATATGCTGGCTGCAGCAGCTCTTTCAATTTTCTTCCGCATTCGAATTAAAGCGGCGAGCGTAAATATAAATGAACGTCGTCGAGGACCTCGTCGAGACGAGCGATTCGCAAATGATGAAAGAGAAAAAATAAAGTTCTCGACGATGTGATAATTAATCCTGCACACCGCGGAGACACTGAGAAAAGTTAGTCGCTCCCCCACGACGCGATCGCTGCTACGGCACTAGCGCTCGAGTTATTCATGGAAAATAAGCTCCGATACAAACGTAAATATATACATGCATATTTGCTGTATACACGGCATGAAAAGCCGCCTTCTCTTTTTCTCCCAGCAGCCATGATGCACAAGCCACACATATGGATACACGCGTGGTTTATATATGCAGCTCGCAAAAATTCATTCTCAAAACCATATTCCCCGACATGACTTATCTCTCATCTACTCTCGTTGCCTTGTGCCAGCGCCCAGACAAAAAGCTACTTTCCCGTCTTACGCTTTCTGCGCTCGCTCTCTATCCTTCATTTTTTCCATCCACGCTCATACCTATTCTTCTCGTTCCTTCTTCTTTTTTCCTTCATCTTCAACGCGAATGTTATATCATGACGAGTGTGGTGCGTCGAGCTTCTTGAAATTCATATCTTGGCGTTATTATATCGCTATTGCCGCGCGTGCTATTACCGCGCAGCTCTTTTTTCACCTTCTTCTCAAGGCAGTCTCTGTCGCGAGTCGTTTGCAAGTAAGTACGAAAAAAAGGGGAGAAGGAAAAAATACTTTTAACGCAAAGTGTGCGTGTGTGTGTGCGGCGAAAAAATGCACGCGCTTTACACGCGCTGGTGTACCACATCGCTTTTACTCTAAAAAAATCCACCCCTCTTACTTTCGGCACGGCTCCGAGTGCATTATACATGTATACGTTTGTAAGTTTCCAGTGTGTACGATACAGTTGAAAAAGTGGAGCGTATATATACATGCAGGTACAGCACGTCTGGAGGTGTTGCTGCGCAAGGTCATAATGTAGTGCCTGCAAAACATTGATACACAGACTACTCGTTGCTGGCGGCGGCTCTCTATATACACGTATGTATTTATGTATGTACAGAGAAAGCTACACGTGCATACAAGTAGGTGTAGGTCTTTTGAGAGCCGACAATGGCCTTTTCAGCAGCAGCAGTGGCAGTAGAAAACTGCAGTGGCAAGCCGCGACACACGAGTCTGTGTATGTGTGTATTTCGACAATTACGAGCCGTAACTAGTGTCGAGCCACTTGTCCCTTTTTCTCGTTTTTTTTTCTCTCTCTCGGTTTTTTTTTCCCGCCTTTCCGCTAAAGTTTTCGAATACATTAACTCGTTCTTTTCAGCCTTCGAGTAGATTTCTCTTTCGACGCCCGCGAGAATCGTCGAGTCGTGCGCGACGATGTTAACGAGACGGAACGTTTTCGAGATTGATAAACGATGCGATCGATCGATTGATACTGGCAGATACGGTGAGATATACAATCAGAAAAATGATGATTCGGCGAGCAATAAAAGTTCTTTATGAAATCAATGATACAAAAAAAAGATTTCATAAAAAGGTTTGAAAGAAAAATTATTTCTGACTAACTTTAATTTTTAGAAAATCGACGCGAGCTCATTTGGCCTCTCGTCACTCGGCTCAATTTTCATACGTAGCTGGTGTATATACCACTGTCGGACATCAAGCAACGTACCTCGACGAACGTAATAAATACGAAACATAAGAACTATAGAAAGGAGGAGCTTTATATTGTCGGCAGCTTTTCCAACTCCGGGCGCTGTGCACAGTTGAAAGGCGAGAGGGAGAGGGAGAGCAATAAGCTCGAGCAACTACGCGTTCCACATCCGACAGATATAAGCTCCGAAAGATCGTTCGTATATGTGTACAAAAGAACACACATACGCATACAGCGCACTCACACGCACACATTTTGATTTACAATGCTCGGCGCCCGAGCATTAGGTCTTATTTACGCTTCGAGTATACCAAAGCCTATACCGCTACGTATATGGGCTAAGCCATAGTTAGGGTGATGGTCAAAAAAATTTTTTTTCTCAAATTATGTACTTTTGAAGAGTACATTGAAAAGTGAAAATCCTGAAAATTTCAGCCTTGTAGGTCCAACCCTATTGAATTTTCAGGGCATCAAAGTTGAATTTTCTTTTTCTGATGATGTTCTGCTTGCAATTCTGATTTTCTGGGGTTAACATGAAAAAATTGTTGAATCATAGTTTTTAATGTAAAATTTGATGTAGAATTCAAATT
>CACVKI010140277.1:0-40747 GCA_902732785.1 Trichogramma evanescens | reverse complement strand
GGCGGGAAAAATTTTTGAATTTTGGCGGGAAAAAATTTGAAAATTTGGCGGGAAAAAATTTGGAATTTTGGCGGGAAAAATTTTTGAAAATTTGGCGGGAAATTTTTTTGAATTTTGGCGGGAAAAAAATTTGAAAATTTGGCGGGAAAATTTTTTGAAAATTTGGCGGGATATAATTGTGAGTTTTAAGGTCAATTAAATTGATTCATCCCACTCTAACCTAAATACGCAACTTTGCCGCTAATTTTAGGTTCTCGTAGGAAAAAATTGTATCATCAACTGGTGTAGATATGGTTTTTTAGCAAAACTCGTTACAGCATTATAATTCCTCGTTTTGCTAAATAAACATATGAGCACCCATTAAGAAATATACTTTTTATTTTGAACGTAATAAGATTATTGTTAAATGTAATAAGAAACTTAAAGTTCAGTTCAAGGAAAACATCAGATGGAGGGAACATAGGACAATACAATATAAAAACAGTGCTTTGACTTATACTATTATCTTTCATTTCACCATTTGTAGATTTGTAGATAAAGTGACTATCGCCATCTAGTGGTACAGTTTCATAGTAGTATCATCGTATTTAATGAGAACTAACTTTTTTGAAAAATAGTAATTGTATTTTAAGTTCATTTAAAATATTCTAAATGGTGTAACATAATTTTATCCAAAAAATCGTCAAAAATAAAGGCATCTTTATATTAATGTATTTTAAAAGATTGTATCATTTGGCCATTAATTATTTGAAATATTGTATCAAGATACTTTTTTGAAATATCTAAAATATTTGTAAAATGAGACTAATGTATTAACTTTCAGTGCACGATTAACGATTAATAAAATCGTTGTAAAAACTCACGTTTCAGGCACCATTACAAAACTAGCTCTGTCTTGTATCATGTAAAATGCATAATGCAAACAATGTAATTTTTTGAGTTCTCCATCGTCGAGATATGATAAGCGATGCAATAAAAGCGGCATTGCTGACTCTTTAGAACATGAAATTTAATGGCGTTGCAATGTCCATTAAGTTGAATTTTATTCTGTGAAAGACTTAACGCATTATGTACTAGGACGTTTGGTCGATCAAGCTGCGAGTCTTGAAAACATTGACAGCCAAAAAGAGGCACGACACCCGTCATAGGCAAGCAATATGCGCAATAAATAAAGGCCCGCGCGCCAGTCAAGATCCGAGTCTGATGACGTGGCGTTTGTGTATATATGCAGGCTTGTACAAGGAGGCTAGGTCGGAGTCGCAGTTGTCGCGCGCACGAAGGCAGGGCACTGCTATCAGTCGAGTCTATCAGGCAGCGCGCGTATAGCTCGACGCAACTCTCGCACAATAGATAAGCTCGAAGATATATCGAGGACAGTCCTTATTCTGGTACAAGTGCGCGTGCTATAGTATTTCGCTCGCTTACCTACATGTATACATGTATTACAATGGCGTACGTTGCATATGCGCAGCTCGTAACGTTTCTTCACTACGATCGCTCGCGAGCCAGCAAAATCGCTAAATCGGCGGACTTTCGTAATATCTCTTTTATTTCAGTTACGGAAACAGAGCGACGGAGCTAAGAAAAAGCCGATTTCCGCGATGCTTGCGAAGCACTTTCCTACACAGCCCCAAACGCGGCAGATGTAAGCAAGCGCATTTACATCTTCTTCTGGCACGTGCTTGAAGTTTGTAACATGTACTTTGTATCAGTTTTGAAGTATAATTTGAGCTTCGAAGTTGAACCGAATTTTTCAATCAACAAAAACGGTTGTACACGAGTTTTCGTTGTAGCATCTGAGCAAAATTTTGATTGCGGCGTATCATGAAATAATCCTGGCGCGTCCTTTTTCAACGTAATAAAAAGCAGCAACAGTGCGTAAAACAACGTTGAACAGGGAAAAAAGCAATTTGACATTTTTTATCTCTGGCAGCGTTTGTACTCACAACTGCAGCGATCCCTTCGTCAGCTCTTTTTCTCGTTTCTAACGCGCGTAGCAAGGATTTTCGTCCTCTTTCTGCCTCGTTTTCCTTGTCGTCTTGCATGTATATATACTACCAGACTGCTTTATAATACGCAATCCATCACTTCGTTAGGAAGTTCTTCTTCCCAAAAGAGTACGAGGCTCTACTATCTACGAATATATGTATATAATGTACACGAATCGCGCTATACTTCCGTTCCACGACGACGACGACGACGACGACGACGATGAAGAAAAAGATTCGGTGGTGGTGGTGGCGATGGCGACGCTTGAAATTTTTTCCTTTACCATGGTTCATACTACAGCATGAGAAAGTTCTGGCAACATGCCCTAATCCGGCAAGCAAAAGTAGAAATGGTCTCCCTGACCCAGCCAGTTTTTTTCCTCTTTCTTGTGTATATCGCATGTGCCCGAAAGCTCTGGCATTTGACTCGAAGCTCGACTGTTCTGTTTGAATTTGCTGTAGCAGCCTGTGTGTAAGTGTGTACGTATAACGACGCAAGTATGCTTGCGAGCTTCTGAGCGGCAAAAAAATGCAAGAGGGAAAGATCGATTGATGGCCATATGCAGGCACAATATTATCGTATACATGTCGAGCTGCTATTCAAGAAAAAAATATACGATTCGCGGGGGTTTTTACTTGGTTCACGTCGATTCTCAAATGATAGACTTCTAGAGCATATTTATTCAGATATTCAAGTTTTCAGAAAGCATAATTTCCGAAATTACGAAAGTTTCCTCGGCGGCTGGCGTATAAATAATGCCTATGCGTTATCAAGGTGCCACTAATAAAGAACAGCTCGATCATCCCCCGGCTAAGCCCTTATACGTACATATTTCACCCTAGGCTGGTGGCAGTGGCGTCGGTGCAGGCACGCGTGCTCGCTAGCAACGAATTAATTCCGAAAGAAGTAAGAGCGAGCGCCAGACTGCGGAGAGGCAGCGGAGTGGCGGTGGTTGCTCGAGCTAGCTCGGAGCGCGCTAGAATCCATTTGAAATTCAGATGCCATTTTCATAGTAAGCAAATTTTTTCCTCGCCAGTTTCTGAAGACACTAGCGTGTGCGCCCGGCTTATACGTATACCTATGTACGTTGGCGAAACGCTGGAAGAAAGGTTATGCTTTATTTTGGCCTTACTTTAGTCAGTTCGTATACGTACACGTCCCCCTCCCACGCATATACGCGGCGCACGTGTAACAAAGCGAGTTATTACATACATCTCTTTCAAAATACATACATAATATAGCTACAGTGCACGTATATAAGCCAGCCTCTTTTCACTAGGTGATCTGCATAAAACCGTCTTGCCCGGCTTTATATACCCCCAGCCAGTAGAGTCGCTACAAGCCTTTATTTCTTTCAACGTCACAACAATCACTACCCCCTCCAAAACTCCTAAATGTTGGAGTTTCATCTAATTTCAAACCTATATTGTTTCAAGTCTCTGCGTTAGGTGTTAAAAATTTGGCAAGTGCGGTACGTGAACACACGAGCCGCTCGCGTGTCACTTGTCAAAATCGACCTCCAGCTGCGACGAGCTCGTAATAAAAATGAGTTCAATGACGCGATTATCACGCCTTAATAAGCGATTTGAAAAATGAGCTTATTAATATCCGCGTTGATGCGTCGTGTGGAAAGCCACGCAATAAATCATACAACTAATACAGACGTCCATTCGAATTCTCTTATGTACTTGGCCGCTACCGCCACTGTTATGATTTTCTAACGAGAAATAAAAGAGAAAGTGATGCTTTCTCGCAGATGAGCTGTAGGAGACGAAAGAACATTTGTAACACTTGCCGCGCGGATGAATTATGCCCTCCTAAATCTTCTCTCTTAACGAATAATAAAAACCCCTGAGCACTTTCCAAGGTGTCCGAGGATAAATGTAAAAGGCTGCACAAGCGCTCGGCTATAGAAGCACCCCTATCCGAAAGGCGCGTGCATTGAAATGATGTCGCTTGTGCGTTAAAAGATGGTCTACTCGCGCCCACCGGTATTATACATCACAGTGAGTATGGTAGGCGCGCGAACCACGCGGAACGATTACAAATTAACTCGGCACTTCTTTCAGCAGTCATTATTATTAACTCGAGTCAGGCCGGTGGGTGGTGCTACTACTGCTTCTGCTTCTGCTGGTGAGCTATATAATTGCACCTTCTGTCTCGTCGCTCCACAGGGGGGTATACAATACGTACTACTTGTAACTTGGATGCGGTGCGAGCGACTCCATTTCTTTTTTACCCCGCTCGGGCGGGCTCGAGAGAGTATCGCGTTACGAAAGAGACGAGAGCGCGGCCGACGCTCGATATGAGCTACGCGAAAGATCCGGGAGCAGGCCCGAGAACAAAGATGACAAACGCCGACCTGTTACTAATGGATATGGCATTGTCTAAAAGTGTTAGACACGCTGAAATATAGTGGCGCGCATAGCAGCCAATGAGAAGTGGTGATGGGTTACATACATCTTACGCGAACGCTACGGAAAAGTTGATTGGATATACTCGACTGGCTTTTGTCTTTTCAAGCCGACGAGTCAAGCGCCGCCAGTGATTGATGGATTTTGTCAAAGTGGGAATGGATTGACGTTTCATCCTCGCAACAAAGTGTTACCGATTATTGTGCTTTTGTCACGCGTCTCCACCGAATAGCTTTCAGCTTTAATAATCTGTACAATAATACAGTACATTCGATAATTGAATTTAAATTTAAAAAAATGGATTATGAATAACGATGTAGATGAATGAAAGAAAATTTATTATGTAGATTAGTGATAGTCTATTCAGTGAGATTTGAATAATGTTCAAGCTAAGTAAAGTGCTATCAGAATCTGACTCCAAAGCATTTAAATTTTAAATAGGATTGGAAACGTTTGACACACAATATTTCGTTTGAAATTTTAGAGGCATCCTTTTACGATGCTAGCCACACGTTGTGTAATCGAAAGTAGTCTGGTTTTTGAGACATATGTGTATATTCGAATCCGAATCAGTAGTTCATTGATTTTACGAAGAATAATTAGCTGAGTGAAAAGATTTTTTTTCCATTCAAATATCACAACACTGGTACGAGCCGCTTATATTCTGAAGGAAAAGAGCAATTCGAGTCAGCGAGACGTATACGAATCAAACTAAATTTCATGCGACTAGCGCAACCTCGACTTCACCCTCGAAATTTACGACATTGCTTCCATGCGCACTTCCTAATTCGTGAAATCAGAGAAAAGAGTCTCGCCACTGCCTCGCGCAATAAAAGTACCGTTTGCCTCAGACAAGAGAGATCACGAATGCTTATGAATGCCAGTTTCGACTTTTATAATGATTTTCTCTATATGCTCTAAACGAAACTATTATATACATTTTTTCTGTTTTAATTTTAAGCATTGAAAAACATTTTTGAAATATTAAATGGTATTATGAACTATAAAAATCTCAAAAGTAAATTTTTTTACTCGTTTCAAATTTTTACATTCACAAAAATTATGTTCAAATTTTAAATAAATTCAAATTGCAATCAATTTTATCCATGCTATTTGTGTACGTTCTTACACGCGAGAAAATCTTTCGATGACTATTTTCAAAACTACTGTTTAGCATGATATAAAATCTATATCTATTATTGCAATGCATAACGCAGTAACTTCTATTTGAAATTCCTTTGAACACGATGCATATTCGATCCATTCGAAAAGACTGGAGACAAAGAATTGAAAAAAAAATTAATTGCATTCGATTTCGATTGGTCGCGGACAGTATAGTAGGATTCGAGCCGCGTAAGGGGTTAAAGAGAATCGTATAAGAGAAAGAGAGACAAGAAAACGGAGGGAAGGCCAATTAGAGGGCGGAAAGATTTATCTACGTGCGACGGCTGTGCACGCTTAGATATATATACATATCGCGAGCAGAGGGTGTACGGAGGGTTGAGCGAGCCTTCCTTGCTATACTGCTGCTGCTAGTCACTCTCTCGACGCTTGTATTATTCTGCAGTCGAACATCCTCCCCCGTTTATAAATGTATGTATGTATATATGTGCACGTTGGCTACACACATGTATGTATGAAATAAAGGTACAAGGACGTGGACCAGCTGCCAAAGAGAGAGAGAGAGAGAGAGAGAGAGAGAGAGAGAGAGTTCATGGATGTCGATGAAAATTTTGCCTTGTCACCAGCATTGCACTGCCGAGATTATTAAGTGGACGATTTTTTCAATCCACCGAATAGGGAACACCTATTTTCGACTATATTCTGCCAATATTCAATGAAATGGAGCTATGAATTACCAGTGAGTACACGATATATGTGGTTTGTTTTAGAGCAAAGAGAGAGATTCGTTAATTTATGAAATGCAATAATTTAGAGGAACTTGCCCGTCATTTTCGGGTAAACTAGAAAATTTTTTCAATGTAGTCAATTAAACATTATAATTCATAGCCTATGTTTATTTAATGGATGTAAAATATTACCCGTAAATTTATTAGAAAAGTGCGTTCATGCAAATTTTTTTGTAACCGCGAGAATTTAATTATTTCAGGAACGCATCCAATATGTGAATCCTAGACGCAATCTTTTAATTTGTTTTGCAAAAACAAGAGAGCTTCAGATAATGTTTTCTCTGTTCTTCAAAATTCTTTGGAGATTATTTAATAAGCCCCATATGAGGCTATGAAAGGAGCTGACATCTTAACTGACACAAGGCAGAAGGGGCCAGGAAAGAAACAAACATCAAAGCGCGCTCATCCCTCAGGTAACTTTATAAACTACATTAACGCATATATGTTTTTTGACTACTTCTGGCATGTACATCAAAAACGCAAGGCACTCTTGCTGGTGACTTGAGAAGACACAAAAAGCTACAATAAATATATGTATATATGCGCGCGCACACGGTAAAAAGAAAAATGCCGCTCGGCACGCGGACCTCGTGTGTCAAGCTCTCCGACGTTTTTATAGACCCACGTGAAATTAGAAGATTTCTTTCTCTCTCTCTCTCTCTCTCTCTCTCTCTCTTTTACTCTAGCTCCTTGGTGAATAAAATAAGTGCATGAATGAGAAGAAGGGGACAGTGGCTTTCAAAGCTCTTGCAAAGACTTAAGAGGAAAAGTCTAATTCATGTTCTTTTTCTCGCTTACATGCTCTTGAAATCTAAAAGATTTGCTATATAGACAAGTACCAACCATCCAACCGCCCAACTCTACCTTGACGAGTAATTTAAAACTAGAATTACTTTCGGAGGTTTATGCTTCACTGTGTCTACTATTTAAAACAAAAAAAGAAGGGTTTCTTCAATTTAACAGTCCTTAAGGTGATGTAAATCACCTTACTACTGTTACTACAAATGCTGTGTGACATTCTCTAGCTTTTCGAGAATTTTTATGGGAGTATTTATTTTTCCCGGGCTTCTCGCTTAATTTTTACAAAAGGTGAGCTTACCGTAGCATTAAGTCGGATTATATCGACTCAATTCGCTTCTAACGAAATCTTGGAATTTTACATTTTCAAAGCATCTTTTTCCCCTTAAGGGAAAATCGAATAAACCGTAGAAACAAAAAAGCCTAGTTTTGCACTCGTGGCTCATTAATAACCAAGTCTGGCTTGTGCGAAAAGCTGGGAAATAAATGACCATAGCCACACACATACGTCCCGTGGTGTTTGTTCGCCAGCGCGAGCACATAACGCCAAGAAAACGAAACAAACAGCAGCAGCAGCAGTACTCCAAGCACAGGATCTTTCCTTTGGGCTTTGGATGAAAAAAGAGCGGATGAAAATCTACTGGCGTAAATATAGTCAAAGAGAAAAGGTCCAAAGAAAATTGTATTCTCGCGTCGTAGATCATAGGTGGGCGCATTGCCTAGGAAACACGCGAGAGCAATAAGTTTATTTCTCTGCTAGTATGCGAGACTGAGAGAGGAGAGGAGAGCTAGAGCTCCACCTATGTTGTGGGATTACACACCGCACTTATTTCGAATACGCACCCAGTCGAGAATGGGTAACAATAATACACACGTATATGAGTGGTGCAGGGCAACGAGGAAGAGAGAGAAGTTTGGGGGCTATGAACGCAAAAGTTCGTTTCTACGCTGCTGCATAATACAGATGCGGTTTACGCGATGCTAGAGCGAAGAGAGATGTGGTACAAACGAAAGCCTGAATCCTGCTGCTGGCGTCGGGCTTTGCCGAATTAAGCGCGAGGCCTGCGCTTAAAGCTGAAAAGGTTTCGGGGAAAATTTTGAAAAAAAAGGCAATTCCAAAGCTTCCAAAGCTGACTCACTAGAGTAGCCAATAAATTTAGCCACGAATATGAGTTACGTCGAATACACCTGCCACGATGTTGCCGTAATGACTAAATATTACTCAATTTAAATGATGTGTAATGATCAGCTGAAGAAATGAAACATGGGCAGAATTTCGGAAACGAGACTCGAAGTCACGAGCAAACAAGCTGACGAAATATACATGCATATGAAAGATTTTCGTAAGCCGAGTCAAATATAGCTGGCCAGGCGTCGCCTCGAGAGCCGAGATGTAATTATATGAAGGCAAAGAGCGGAACACGCTCATGCGCGACCGTCCACGTTTGAACCTTGCCCGTGGGTCACGCTTTGTGTGTGAGTGTGAAAATTATTCATCATTTTCGTTTTCCCGTGATAAATTTACTGCTCTAAAAGGATTTCAACGACGTTACCAAAAAGTAAAATGAGAATTGAGATTGCCATTTAAATAAGTATATTATTTTGTTAAATATAAAAAAATTCTACACCCACGAGACATGTAAAAAACGAGTAACAAATGGATGCAGAATAATCAATTTTTTTGTGCTTTTGCCTTTTGTCGATAAAAAAACTTCACTTTCTGCAAAAGTGCATTCGTGCATCGTATAGCTCTACACTCAGGCTGCTTACAGGGCAACTTAATTGAAAAAATTAATTAAAGACGGTCTTTTAACTGCCCAACTTTTCTCTACTCTTGCACTCAATGTACTGTATAGTCAGACAGCGAGACTTCAAAGACCTCTCGTTCCTTGAAATGGTGAGAGAGAGAGAGAGAGAGAGAGAGAGAGAGAAAAAGTAGCGACTGGTTGAATTTACGAGATCAGCAGCAACAGTAGCAGTTCTCTTTCTTGCTTAGTATAACTATATATAGACATATACAAAGAGAGCAGACTGCAGGACTTATACTGGGATTCAATTACCACAATGTCTGCGGTACGTATAGTACTTCTAGCCAAATCCATCCGTCTCCCCCTCAAACCTCTGGGCTTTCCTTGAACTTTCTCGTAGTTTCCACTAGACTATATACAGGCGTTCTCTTTTCCTTAGTTATACACAGACACACACACACACACTGCCACATGTAAAGGCAAAGCGCGAAGACAGAGAGAGAGAGAGAGAGAGAGAGAGAGAGAGAGAGAGAGAGAGAGAGAGAGAAGTGCCGCAATGCGCGTTCCATCTTCTCAAGGAACGAACAGGTGCTTCCGTATAAATTGCAGTCTTGGTAATCCAAAGTAAGGCAGGCAGGCGTTTTATCCCGTACAAGCGCCATCCGCGAGAACGAAAGAGAGAGAGAGAGACGAATGTATCGCCCGCTACATCTTCTTAGTTGCACCCCAACCTATATCGCGCTAGCTCCACAGCTTACATATATCTACCTCCTCTTGTGTGAAGAAGCTTAGAGCTGCCTCCTTCGCGCGCGTGGCAATTTACACTGCGTTCATCTAAATTATTGTCCCCTTCCCTTCCCTGCCCGAGCAACATGATCCGTTATTTGTGCCTGAATATGAGAATAAGAAAGAAAGGAGGGTTCTCGCGTAGGCGCGCGCGAACCCAGTCGAGCACCTGAATATTTATGCGATAACATTAATTTTTCCACTGGGCAATTTACGAGCTAAACGCAAATAAGCTTATAATAGTCGTAAAGCCATATCGGGGTAAATTCGTAGTTTTCATATCATTTTAAATGACGTAATATCGTCAGTGAGTGTTGCTTTTGTGACGAGCTATTATGAATTATCAAAAAACTCACCATTTAAATTTCTATCGAAAGGCTTCAAGCGATAAATTTGAAAATCTTTCAATAAAAAGCCGCAAATCAAAAGAATAAATACAAAAAAGCAGGGACAGGAGCAGCAGCAGACGCCAACTTTACATTTTCCACGGATAAAACCATAGATATGTATAGAGCACAGCAAGTTTCGATCGCTTCGCAAACAAAATCTGGCTGTATTTTTCTTCTTTATACGATCAGGGCTTTCCACTCGCGGACTATTTCGATTTTCCGTTCGATCGCAGGTACATAATTCATCGGATTCATCGAAAAGCACGTATAGTCGCCGAGGCTGTCACGAGGAAAAAGAAAAAATAGATATCTATATCTCGGTACATTTACAAGCTGCGCACAACATTGTAGCTGGACGCTTCATTAATACAAATGGCATCTACTGAATTCCTATCCGAGCTCATCCCCTCCCTTGTCCTAGACGCGCCTTCATAATATACGTACATCGCGTTGTCGAAGAGCCGCTGTTGCTGCTGCCTTTGCCACAGGGCCAAATAAGCAGTGCGCGCCCCGACGACCATCGTGTGCATCCGTAGGCCAAGCACATCCCTTGCTCTCCTTCTCTCTCTCTCTCTCTCTCTCGCTTGCTGCTCCAAATTTCTTTCCAAGGGGTCACGTATACACATGCACGAAGCTAAGCGAGCAAGGGTCAATACAGACATATTTTGGCCGATACAACTGCTGCTGCCTCGTCGACTTTCATGAGCGAACGTCTTTCCGCAATAACATATTAATATCGCGTGCTTGCGAGCTTACCACGCTTTCCATGTATCTGCTGCCACTGCCGCTGCTACTGTGTGTAACGGCCGTTAAGGGATATACGTAGAGACAGAGAGTCGAGTTGATGTAGTTCCGAGCGAATCGATCCTTCGGATAGAGCAAGATTCGCGCACGATTGCACGTTCTGATTTTAAGAGTCGTAAAGAGAGCTACGCACGTATTGTCCTTGTCAAACGAATGTATATGTAATGTAGATGTACATATGCCATGTGTGTGTATGTATGTGTGAATACGACATCGTAACGTCACCGCTAGGAGAGATAACGCGTGAAACGAACGATTTCTCACTCCATAAAAGCGAGACAAGAATCTGGTCGGGTATTTTTTTTACTCGGTAAAAAAAAAGAAAATACACAAACGCGGCAGGTCAGTCGAGCACCATCGTATTGATGGTTATTGCTGTTTTGCCGTTGATCAAATTTTTTTCTACTATTTCACAAGAGTAGACAATTCAATCAGCTGTATATCAAACCAATATATCTTTGAACCTTTCTTTTATTTTTCCTCTACCGGGTGTACGTATATAGTAGCAGCTCGTAAGATAAACGATCCGACCACTTTTGATTATGTCCTTCCTGAAACAGTATGATTTTTCCGGAGAATCTGAGAAACACATATTCGGTAGCACGCGTGCGGATAGCCGCAAGACGATCTTCTCGCACTTGATGACCGAAATCACTGGCTAAGCGTAAGGAATTTTTTCCGTCGAGCCCACGAGCAGCGCGCAAGAGAAATAGAATAAAGCGCGCTGTAGTTATATGCTGCAGCACGGCAGGAAGAGATCAAGAACTTCCTCGACAAGGCGCCGGGTAATACTTCAAGTGGCAAGGCATGTATTAGAATAATGTGTGGCACGACTGCCGTATTCCTAAGTTTTTGATGAGAAACAGAAGTTTCGCCGCAAAAAGTTGCCGGCCTTTCTAGCGCGGAGCTTACCTTCGACGCGCAGCAGCAAAGTGAAGCTACTCGAGACTCGCAGCATGTGGCACTTCTAACGTGTAATGGCTTCCGAACAGCTTCGAACAACTGTGTCTGCTTGAAAATTATTACATGAAAACACATTGTGTGCCACAGAAGTTATCTTTCTGTATTTTCAAAAAAATTAAACAAAGTTTTAAATAAAAAAAATGAAACTTTTTTGTAATAATTAGCACAATACTATAAATTATAAAAAGCAAAGTAACAAAAAAAGAAATTATTATCTTTGCATATGACAAGCGAAAGCAGAAAGATATCTAAGGGATCAATTTGGTAGGAAAATAAAGAATCTGTTGACGTACAAAAAATGGAAGCCAATGAATTTTTTCTAATGATTCGTATTAGAATCGTATTTATTCATTTTTATCATTTTATAGCAATCATATAATCGGTATAGTGTTTACAATGACAAAAATCGCAGAACGATATAATATTCGTTCGATAGAACAAATTTGACTTTAAATTTACGTTCCTTTCAATTCATCGTAATTGAATTGAAACGAAAAAAAGCTTCATGTTACGGTTCAATAGTATCCCCGCATATTCTAATTTCAAATTATACACATAATAATACACGTCACATTCTTCGAATTTCACACCGACACAAAATTTGGCTTATATAATTTAATTATATATTAATCTCGGACTATTTTACAAAAAATCACAATATCATATGACCGAAAAAAATTTTGTAGCAAATAATATTTTTCACGCGTTTAGTTTATAATTATTATTATTATCATTCTTATTAAATGTTATTAGCTACTAAATGATCGCGAAAGACAATCGATAAAAAAGACGGAAGGAGTATTTACTTATATTTATGTAATATGAGAAAAAGAGAAGAGAAACACGGCTATATTGTACATATTATTTCATAGCAATATAGTTTTTACGCGTAGCTAACGCGCAATGTTTTATTTGCTTTTTTTTTAATTCACCGGATTATTATATTTCACGTCACGACAGATAGTCGTCACTTATAAATTAACCGATATAGTACAAAGTGAAAAGCGCGTTTTAACACAAAATTCGTAAGGAGATCCACAAAATGTTTTTTTTTTAATTCCTACAAATCATTACATTATGATAAGCTTAAGAAATACTGCAGTCACTCGTGACGCGACTTTCAATGTAATTATTATTATGATCTTCAGCTAGTATCGCATCGATTTATTTAAATTATCTTAGTTAATCGCTAGTCGTATACATTTTCTAACTAGAATAGAATTATTTTAACTCGATCTTTCGAAGTTCAACACTCAGTCAAGCATTCGTTCATATTTTTTCTCTTAAATATTTCACATATCTTTATTTTGTTAGTTGTTTATTTTTGTAACTTTAATCCGTATACTCTCGTTTTTTTTTAAGAAATACAAAAGAATGTCACAAAAAGGAATTATTTTCATATTGTTTCTGTTAAGTTTTGCTGCGCATTATTCCAACTGAAATGTATATGATAATTTATACCTTAATAGCAGGTACTGAGCAGTTACATCGATATATTTCACATCATACAATAATAACAAAATTTTTGAACACGTATATAATTTTTCATATACATATATATTTTTTACGTCATAGCTTCTCGTCGACCACATAATATATATTTTTTAAACGATCACGATTGAAGAACGCGTCTTCATTGCACTAGCACTAAAAAAATTCAATTGATTCGTAATAACGCGATGAAGGCGCATTTTTGAAACTCAAGATCGTATTAAGAGCATAATAGTAATAAAAATAACAAAAATATAACATCAACAGCAGTCATCACGTTCATTGCTAAAAAACGCTCGTTAATAACTGCGAACATATACATACTTGCACTTTCAATTGCTTTTCTTATAGCAGATATAATGATAATAATAATAATAATAGTAATAATAATAATTTAATAATTAATGTTAATCATAATGATAATAAAAATATCGAATATTCGAAACGATAGTATTGAAAAATTAACGAATACAAAAATTTATAAAAGGAAAAAGATTTGTACACAAAAATTCGCACACGGCTTTTCGTATAATATAATATGATGTCGAATATAAGCAAAATTCAGCTTACTCTTAAGAACTTACACCTCGATTATGTATAAATATATATGTATACATATATATAAATATAGTAATAAGATTATTTTCTTTACTAAACTAAGCGCAACTTATATTGTAAAATTCATTTTTATTTCAGCACTATTTACGTATTTTAGGTTTCACAATTTATAGTTTTTTAATTAATTAATATTACATCAGCCTTAATTATACCGCAAGTTGCACGAGTATCTCGATGTATTATTTACTTGAACAATGCCCGTAATTCGCAATACAAAATCATTCACAACAATGGATTCCGTTTCACCCAAAATATTAGCTTCATCGCTTCGCAATTTTCCAACGAAATTAATATTAGATTTATCTATAAATACGATTGGTAGGTTTTGGAAACGCTAAAAAGTGAAATTTGCAGTTGCCAAAACTACGTAAAAATAAACTTAATCGTGATTTACAAACCAAAAAAACAAAATAAATCTAATAATAAAATAGTTGCTGCATTTTATGCATTCGCAAGCGGTGAAATAAATAATAAATCAGATAAATGCCGAATTGGCATGTAAAACGGTAATAGTATTGGTTTGACGATTGTGATGTTGGACAATTGGTTTTTTTTTCTTTCAAAAAATACTAAGCTATTGGCCAAGTGTTTGCTTTGCGATCTACGGGAGTTTCTTCGAGGTTACTTCGTCACTCACCGGGTGCAGCATAAATTCGTTCGCCGCAACCGATAAGTTGACACACTATTATTGACGGTTAGTGTGTGTCTGCGCCACGCACATCCATACCTATTTGGCATTAGAGAACAGCTGATGCCTACCGCTACTCACCTGTAACATTGAAAATTCAACCACATTAATTCTACGTAGTAAGCAAATATATTAAAATTAAGAATAAAAAAAGGTTTGTAAAAATAAACGAGAAAAAAGAACCCATGCTAAATAATACAATGAGATTCTTCCATATTTGTACAATATACAAAAAGAAGACGAACAGTTATAAGAAGTATAATATTCAATGGAGGGAAATGATGTATTAGTTTGAGGAAAATGAACTTTGTCTACGCCAGTTTGGCAAAAACGGGTGTTGCTCTAGCTAACGGTACAGCACGCCTCAAAGTCTCGAGTCGTTCGACCAATAGCGATGGACACACGTGTTACTACCGCCACTAAGCTCGCCACTGACTTTTCTCGTTCTTGTATCATGCACGTTCCGAATCTTTAGCTCGCGTGCTCTAGAGAGGGGAGTTCAAATCCACAAGTAAAAGATATTTCACGAAAATTTGAGCGAGGGTGAAGTAAAATATGCGTGGAATGCTCATCGTGACGTGTTAGGGAAAAAATTTCGTTTTCCAATTTCCGACGATATTTGAGTTGCATCTCTGGTAAATATTTGCTTATGAATTAATTTCGAAGAACCAAGCATGAGTCAAAATGCGAAGAATATTTTTTAAAATATAAATATAAAAGAAGTGCACTCAGCACCTTCCATCAGCCATTCTAACAGCCGACTGCCGACTTTTCTTGCGTTCATAATACGCGCAGAAATTCCGCATGTTGGTTTTTGCTACTGCTGCTGCCCCGCAGAGTCTTTCTCTCTCTTTCTCTCTCACATGGCACGGCAAGGCAAACGGACCGCGACCGAATATTCTTTCTCTCGCTCTCGTGCTTTTGCGAAAGTAGAAACACCATAACTCATCCACGCATACACATAAGAGAGCATCAGCGAAAAAGTTGTTTGTCCTGCGTGCACTCGCAAGCTGTGCATCTTTCGCCTCGGGATTTTGAACTCTTGGCAAAAGCTCCAGCCAGACGACGACTACTACGATGACTATACGTCGCTTCAAGCGATTTTCCCTTTCCCCTTTTGCCCCTTTGCTTGTGCGCCGCGATGCTGCTGCTGCTACTGCTTTATTTACTTGTCTTTTTCTTCGTCTTATTTCACGAAACGACGAAAAGCTCGCAACATTCAGTCGCGCTAGATATGCATGTGTGTATAGCTCTCCTAGTATCATACATAGCTATTATATCTCTCTCGCGCTCATTCTGTTGCTCGCTCTTTTCTTCTTTATACACTTTTGTGCACTAGCGCGACAGTAGTGCTGCAGTCGACTTCTTTTTCTCTATTTCAAGTTTCGCCTTCTATGCTGGAGCGTGCAAGCACAAAGCAGTGTGACTACATCAATGGGATTCTGCTATACAAAAAGAGAGCAAGTGAAAAAGGCAGAGTTAGAAAACCGGCTTTTCATCTAATGAAATTCTTTTTGCAATGTGTTGCTTTTCAGAGCATGGAATACAAACTTTTCCCTAACTTCGCATGTGAGTATATAGTCTTTTTTTTCAAAACAGCGCTATAAACTTGTTTTATAGCTTTCGGATTGCAGTAAAAATGGAAATACGAAGAGTAACTCGCAGATTATATAGTTATTTTCGGCCGAAACTTTTGTTTTGAGGTCGTCAAAAACCCAGAATAGAGAACTTTTCATTCAATTCCGAAAAATGGTAGCCAAAATTGTTATACCAAATATATTTTCATTAATATTTTCAAAAATGCCCAACCATTGATCTTTTTTTAATGCACACATACAGTATTGTATATTACAGAAAAAATTCAATGCCTCATGAGTTTGAAATTTCTCAATTTTCACAATGATCATGACATCGAAAATCGACCTAAACTAGGTATTTATGAAACATTTACACTGTAGCAATGACGCGCAAACGCATGCATCAACGTGTCAGAGTCGAATTCTAACGTGTGGCATTTATCAGGATTTCCAAAAGAGCCTCCAAGGAGACTTTTTTAAGCCATCGTAAATTTTGCAAAAGCTCGCGTTAGAGAAAGAAAGAGTAACCGAACAGGCTGGCTTTAATGACGTTTGAAGATCGTAGTCCAAGGTAGAGAAAAAAAGGAGGGAGGGTAGGAAAGAATTTCGGTAAGGAAAAATGTTTAACTGGTGGCAGCGACGCATTGGTCGACGGAGAGAAAGAAAGAGTTTTTCAATTTCACCGCAATAAGTCTGGATTGAACTTGCAGAGGCACTATATAGATGTACGGAGGATGATATCTCTCTTTTTATCGTTGCCACCCGTCGAACACTGAATTCGTGCTGCACGACTCTTTTCAATATTTTCTATTGCATCTCTTCCTTTTATAATAATTTATTCGATCTAGCGATTATTGTCGAATTTATTTTATGGTGGTAAATAAAATTAAATGAAAAATAAAACCAAAACAATGTAAAGAGTCGACAAACCGTAACTACTTGTAACTGAATGCATTGATCACAATATCGGAGAGACAAAAAACAACCCGGAACGAGCCACACACAATCAACACTGCAAAACAAAGTCATGAAGAGCAACAAACACGAGGTGTATGGCGACAGTGTTGCAAAAACACGAACAAAGCACGACTCGCCGCCGGTACAGCACTGGGGCAGCGATGCATCGCGTCGAGGGAAACTTTAGCGCGAACGACGCTTTCCGCTGCAATACGACGTGTAGATAACCTGTAAATTTGGTGATGGGTGATCCACATCGTGCGCGTACTCTGCTCTGGCGCAGCATATACTATTGCGTATACTCATAGGCACAGTATAGAACGAAAAGTCATACTAAAGGGAAAAAAATAGAGCGAGCGTCAAAGTTACTGTGAAGCCTGCAGCTGTCCCTCTCTCTCACGGATCGAGAGCGTAAAGAGAAAAAAAGTACGTTACGTACACGAAGAAAGTCTCGCGCGTCGGGGCAGTTCATTACGCGCTCCGAGAGCTCAGGTATGCGTGTTATATGCTTGCAACAGTTGAAATACGTAGCAGGACGCGCAGGCCACGAGTGAATGAGAGAACGAACGAGATGAGTAGGTAGGTAGGTGGGTAGGGGGGCCGTAGTGGTAGCAGCAGCAGCAGCAGCAGCAGCAGTAGTAGTAGTAGTCGTCGTCGTCGTCGACGTCGTCGTAGTCGTCCAACGGTTATTATCTATCGCTCTCTCGTTACCACAGGTTGCTCGTAAAGCGCGCGCCAGCCGAGGGTGGGATGGGGATACGTATAACGGCGCGCGAAGTACAGAGAGAATAGCGCTATAACTACGTACACACACGGGCGGGCGCGCTATATGTTTTGCACGAGCTGCAGAGTGCGAATGGACGGCTGCGTCGAGGGGGCCGTTCGCCCATATATATCTATACATGTGTACATGCGAGCGGGGCAAATCCTCTCGCTGCATAGAGTAGATCATATGTACAAGCCGAAGAGAGGGAGAGGCAGATTTCGATGGATGTGCAAATCTCTTTTCTGCTGCTGCTGCTTTTTAAGTGGGGACGCTCGGCCGACTTTTTATTGTTTTATGACGTTTTTAACGCAAAGAGATCGAACGCATCATTTTTTCCCGTGCTCGAGGATGCAGGATTTACCGCTCCAAGTTATACAGCGAATAATTGCTGGCCAATAGAAGTGGACAAGTCGAATTTCGATCTAATTGTATGGAAGTATACTGATGTCTGCATGTACAGATTGTTTTTTTCGCAAATAGACATGAACCATACAACGCTCGATTCATAATGAACTATAATTTTTAGAAATTCTTATACATTTAAGCGATAAATCAATTGGACGAATTTCGAATATTAAAAATAGCTTCTCACGAATTTTTGCGTTCATCTGAATAAATGATGAACGCCTTTTTCAAAATCTGGAGCATATTCCGTTAAAATCGGAGTCGAAAAATTTTTCTTGGATCGAAACGCGGGTGTTTATTATATTCTAATAAAGACGCGTTCGCGTCGGCATTATAATATGCGCCATCGTGTACGGCGAACAGAAAAAAAAGGCGGAAAAAGCAAGACGAGAGAGTGCGAGTACGAGATGAGAGAGAAACAAGCACTGCCGGGCCATACTGCTCATAAATTAACCCATCAAAAACCCCCTCCCCGATGTACTGCACACACGCGCGCGACTTTGCGTATACATAAGCCAGCGCGCGTGCTATATGTGGAGTATAAGTGTATGTGTGTACGTGTGAGCGCACGAGCTGGTCGAAAGCACATAAATAACGCGTTACAAAACAGAAAAAAGTCGCGAGCGCGATAATTCATCATTCGACGTGCATCCGATTCTCACGTTCATCCGCGAAATATTCGAAATTCATACAAGTATATTATACGCGCTTAAATACGTTCGGAGCTCCGGGAGGAATTTCCTCGCGCCGTAATATCCACCATCCGTCGCCTCGGTCCAGCAGCACCGCCGCGCGCTAAAGGCAAAAGGAGTAACGAACGCGCAACGCTCGGCCGTACGCTGCAAGGACGACGACTACTACAGCGACGATCAAACTTTATTTTCACGCAACGCGATGTTTTTTCCGTGTTTTGTTTTATTTTACTACTCGGCTGCATTTATACATACAGCTCGAATTGGAATCGCGTGCAGCCGAGCTGGAATTGCGAATAAACTCTCTTTCTCTCTCTTTCTCTCGTTTGCTTCTCGGAGGGGGATGATGTCGAGCGCACTGGTGTTGCAGTGTATGTGTCCACGGTTTGCTCGTGTGAGTGGTGTAGCCATGTGTACGCGAGAGCACGTCTGTGTAACGCAGTTGTGCACAGCTCATAAATCCAGCAAGGATGTATAGATGGCGCTGTTACTACTGGCGCGTGGGTCGCTGCTCGAGCTACCCCATGCCAGCCGTGCACACTATTCTCTCTCTCTCTCTCTCTCTCTCTCTCTCTCTCTCTCTCTCTCTCGCTCTTTCTCTCTGTATAGTTGCTATATAGCGGGGTACACGCCCCGTCAGCCGCTCGCTTTTCCCTTGCCACCCAGCCCCGCTAACTTCTGCGCCCCCCTTCGTCCCCCGCTTCTTTCTAGTTATAGCATGGCTCTGTATATACGTCTCTCTGCTAGCATTACTCTATCTCTGTCTTTCCACCGCTGGAGAGTCGACCCATGACCGAATTACCGGAATGCTTGCGCTTGCCGTGTTGCACAAGGCGTACTACGCGGCAATGCAAAAAAGAGTGAAAGAGAGAGAGAGAGAGAGAGAGAGCGAAAGAGAACAACACCAAAAAAAAAAAGATAACAACAACGGCTGCATCTCCGAGCGAAATTGTGTGCGAGCGAACGAGCGAGTGTTTCAGCAATAGCGCAGATATATAAATCGATCGTGCGCGAATGAGACGCTTTTCTGAATTGAGACGGTGTGAGTGCGCAGTGCATGTCTCTGCTGCTGCTGCTGCTGCGTGCATGTGCGACTGCGAGCGAGCGTGTGTATATGCGATGCTCCTTTTTGCAGGCGGCGCGCGATCGTGATGCATTGCCGTCGCGTGGACTAACTGCTGCTGCAGGAATGCAATTCGCTCTAATTGATTATAGTCCGGTGAGCCTCTCTCGCACGAGGTAGCAGCTATACAGCAGCGCAGCCCGGCACGTATTATATACACCCGGACGCTTGCGACGCGCGTTTATTACTCGATGCCATTTTTTTTCCTACTATTCTGCTATACTTCATTATCGTGTGCCCAGTCGCATGCCAGGCCCGTACCTCGTCTACGTGCGCGTGTGCAGTGTGCGACTCTACCTATCCATTTTTCGTCCGTCTACCTATCGCGCGCGGCCGGATAAATGACACTGAAATGCGGATATGCAAATTATAATTGCACGACGAGTAGACATGTCCAAGTTTTTCCGACGACACTCCGGCTCCGTTTGCTTATATTTTCGCCGTGCACGAGCGAACGCGGCCGATCCGTTTCTCTCGAGATACGAGCCCCGTGCTTATCGTTTCGATAAGTGTACAACATCAGAACGCACCTTGAGCCATATAATACTCGCCAACTATCGCGATCTATGAAGTTTTTCATCATCGTATACACGAACATAAGCCGCGGCTGCATGCATGTAATCATAAACACATACACATACACACGCACACACACTCCCTCCAACACACTGTCAGACATTCCGATATGAAGTTTCGCACTGATTGTCTCGTTATAACGACGCACTTGAAGCCCGCTTGAGGGCGATATCGCACGCGTATAGCACGAGAGTAAAGCGCGCGACGCCTTTCACGCTATCGCCTCCCAGTTGGGGGGTTCAATTCCTCAGCAAAGCGCGACCGAGTGATGTATTGCCCGAGATATGCATAAATACATGCGCACGCGAGTTTTCAGCTGCCGCCTTATCGCGCGTGCTTTTCACCTACTGCTGAGCTAGTCTAGGCTTATGTGTGTGTGTGTGTGTGTGTGTGTGTGTGTGTGTGTGTGTGTACCGTGTACGAGCGCGAGTGCGCTTGTTGTATACGCATCGGGCTGATGTTTCCGCGTGCAAACGACGACGACGACGTCCCGTTGAGCGACTGACACTTGTATTCAAAGTATACGTATTCACCTTGTAGGAGTATAAAATATACGTTCACTTGCATTGCTCGCGAAGAAGTGTGCACTCGCGCGCTGCTTAAGTTTTTTTTTACGTATCCACCCTGACATAGGTGCGACTGCTTTGTTTTATTTGTCTATCATAATTCAGTGCTCGTATGACATTGCGAGAGTCTAGTTTTTGCCAAGTTGTTACATTTTTCAACAATATTATTTTTCTTTTATTTCGGAAGCGTCGACGATTATTCACGTTTTTCGGTTGCTCGCGAAACGTCACCTCGCGCGCACGCGGGCGGATCCAAGAAAAACCCGAAGCTACGAAGGAAGAAAAGAGCAACGTAGCTCGGGCGCGCGAGTACAACGGAGAAAGAGCGCGCTCGAAATGATAAATCGCTTCTACCTCGTCTCAAAGCTCTTCCCCCTTGAGATAAAAGGAAAAAAGGCAAAATAGAGAAGAGCGTGCAGATAGCGCATGTTCGAATAAAAATACGCATATATATACGAACTGTGCGTGTATGTGTGCGTGTCTGTGTCTGTGAGTGTGTATATACGTGAACAGGGGGAGCTAGCTGCTAGAAGACGACTGTTGTTATAAACGCAAAAGAAGAAGGAAGCGATATAAGCTCGAAAACGACACACACACACACACACACACACATACACATATACATACAGAAAGAGAGAGAGAAAGAGAGAGAGAGACGCAATAAGAGTAGACAAAAAGACGAATGGCCTGCAGAAGTGCTGGGTGCGCGCAGGCACGTTGCACGTCTTCTACTCTCGAAAGCGAAACGCGCTAGACCGAGTCTGCTGCTGACTTATCTGTTTTACGGATCGGGCGCCGCTTGCACACGTTGCAGCAGCAGCAGCAGCAGCAACGGCGGCTCGACGCACTCCACCTCCGGAAAAGCCCAGAATATTCTTCGTGGAAAATTCTCTAGAGGCTGTTTCAACCGAGTTTCGTACAAAAAAGGAAAATAGAAAACCCAGAGAAGCGGAGAGAGGGACAGAAAGAGAGAGAGAGAGAGAGAACGAGACGTATAACCCTGCAGAATTTATGTCTTGAAGATCGCGTAGATGCGAGAGCTTTCACTCGTTTGAATAATTATTTCAACTTTTATTTTTCAAAAAATAATGAAATAAGCTCGGTGCGCTCGATGATTCATAAACCTGAAATTTTATGGTTTGTTTTTTTTGAGCTTTCAAAATCATTCATAAATTCATTATATGTAAAAATATTTGAAGCTGCTACTAACACTCGTATCCACGACATAAAGCTTGACTCTAAAAAATTGTATCAAAATATTTTACAAGGAAAAAAGCTCGAAAAAACAGACAATAAAGAAATAAGTAAAAAGCAAGCTTTTATAGAATTTTTTTTCAATTCTGGAAATTTTTTATGCCTATCACTATTTTTTTTAAAACAGCTTTTTTGAATTAAACGAGAAAATCATACCTCTTTTCTATTGTAAAATATGAATTTTCAAGTCTTCACGAGGTATAGAGTTAAATATAACCGTGTTTTCTGTTGGATTAAGATGCTTTTTAATGCAATGCCAAACTAAACATAACCCATTTTCTAATTGAGTTCGTCTCCTCGTAATAAGTCGGAAGTCAAAGGAATCATCAAGAGGCTTAGCTTGATAAACTATCTATGTATATGTGTGTGTATTTCTATATTTTTCGAAAATCTCTAGGCAAATATATTTTCGGCAATGGACTTGAGCGCACCTCTGTTTACTCAATAAATCTCCAAGGGAGACGGATCGTTCCCTCGCGCTTGAAACTCACACTAACTTACCGACACCCGCACACACACGCGCACACATACACATATAAGAATGCAGGCACTCACACACACATAGAAGCCCGGCGTCTCACTATAACGCCCTGCTGCACGCGTGTTCACAACACTGGCTGTTTTTCGCAAGCTATACAGCGAGCAGCCACACGGCTAGAGCATTGCTCCGTGTTCTACTTTGGGAAGATTTTTTTCGACCGAGCCTAATAAATTATAGGTGCCAGAAGCTTGCTCACCACAGGCTTAGTAATAGTTCGCGAATGCGACTTTCTGCTTGTGTGCGTGTGTTTGTGTCTGCTGCATACACATACATTATTCGGGCGAGCACAAGTTTTTAATGAAACGTGACATTTTTCTTTATCGAAAAAAAAGGATGATTATAAACGAGCAGGAGCGTTTGAAAAGGCGAAAAGAAAAAATGCAGTAGCAAAAAGGAGGGAAAAAGTGGGAAGTAGGTGTCGGCAATTCGTCAGGAAAGTAAATTACTGCGTCGTCGGAGAAAACAAGCGAGAGAAACAGAAAGAAAGAACAGAAAGATCTGGGCTCTTTGGCTAACGTTTCTGATTGGTCTGGCGGCGCAGAGCGGATCATGGTATTAGTGCAAGAGACGCAAAAGAATCGCGAGAGATTAAAAGAAAACTTTATTGCTCCCGTAGGAGCAATGGTGAAGTTACGTGGAACATCCGCTAGCGACTTCATTTTGGTGGAGTGCAGAATGTAGAGAAAAAAAAACAACAAAAAGAGATTGGGAAAAAGAGACCGAGAGAGAGAGAGAGAGAGAGATGGTGCGCAGTAACCCCATGTGTGTACATGCAACACATGTGCAGCTTGCAGACTACAGAACTAGCTGTCTATATGAAAAGAGAAGCTGAGGGAGTAAGCAATTAATATGCAAATGACACGAGCCACCAAAAATAAGTTACGTGTACGGCTCAGATTGTGTCGCGCCTGTTGTTATCGCGTAATACGCTACCCCTCATTCGCCCGTGGCATTATTATTTATAGATAAGCAGAGCCGACAGCGAGCGAGTTTGAAACAGAGGCGAATTGCGCGAACCAACAGTTGAATTTTCCCGATTGTTTGCGCCAGGAGAAAAGAGATGTATCGAACGATCGACACCAGCAACGACCGGAGCTACGGCAGAATCTAGAAAATGACTTTTCTTTATTTTCATCAGTCGTCTCCTTGGTCATGCTTAATGCCTTTACGATCGCCAAGGGTGATATAAAGAAAATGAAAAAATCATACTGCAGCAATCCAGAGTTTTTCCCTCTTAACTCGGCTTTGTGCGCGCTCGAGTGTATATATATATCTAAGGGCAGAGTTTTTGTAGTGTGTATCTTGAACTAACTCCTTGGTTAATACAAGCGCGCAACGGTGGTGGTGGCTGTAAGAGTAGCAGAGGCTCGAGTAAGTCACTCGAGGGTTGCTATATTATGCTATATTCTACATTTACATCGGCTATGTGTTAATGTCCGGTCCAACTCCCCAACGAGTGTATCACAATTAGGCGTTCTCGTGCCTGCCTGCCTGCCTGCCTGCCTGCTCCGCCATGCCTACACTGTACAGCACGCTATGTGTATACCTACACGGCACTGCAGCGGCGTTTCTGCTTGCGCGCTACACACCTTATCTCGAGGTGATATAGTACGCGCAACTATTCTACATGCACCTAATACGGACTAAATCAAGTCGACATTAAACACGATTTTAAACACACGGCCTGAAATCTTGCGTTTATTCGCCGAGGGAAAAATAAAGGAATACTCGCACGAGCGGTCGCGGAGCTTTCTCTCTCTCTCTCTCGCAATTGCATATCGTATAACGAAATCGTAGGGCAATTATTTGGCCATCGGGTAAGCAGGCAGGCAGTAAATTCAGCTCGAGTTGTCCGAAAGCAAAAGTCGAGAAAGATCCGGCCTATGTATATGAATGAAGTGCGATATGCGCGGCGCGAGTATTATAGCGTACATGCGGTATAGCGAGAAAAACGAGAGAAGAGATTCGGATGAGGTTGAACGCGTGTTAATTGCGTGTCGCGCGAGTAACTTAGTAGCTTCTGGGCAATAAATTCAAAACGAATTTATATTTATCGAGTGCGCGAGGCCCACGAGAAAGAGAGAGAGAAGCATTAAGCTCGCGTCGCTTAAGCCTAAGCACGGGCTAGTGCTCTGCGTATCATACGGGCTCTCGACTACGGGTGGTCCAGGCGGAATATAGCGAGAAACGTCTCGTGCCTACACCTACAAACGTATGTACGCGCGAGCTTTGTCTTTCTCTTTCTCTCGAGCTATGCGAATATAATCGTAGAAGATTGCAATTTGATAAGAAGCGCCGAGGCATGTTTCTCTACCTGTACGCGTACGAGACTTTAACTGATCTATGGACCTCTCGTTTGGTTGTTTGAACGAATGAAAAATTGACCTTGCCGCAGCTCGAGAAAGTTTCAGCGCTAATATGCACATTTATTGCGTAGGAAGTGTAAATGAAGTTCACGAAAACATTGCGAACGCGACTTTTTTCCTTGAATATGTAAATTTTTTGATTCGCGCCGAACGATGACTTATGGAAATAATAGAAAGGCGAGGCGATAAATCCATCGCAAAATTCACGTCGATGTATTATAAGATTGTCAAGTAGCTCTTCAAGGAAGCCTTGCGACATTAGAATTCATGGAAACTACATTTGATCGTCGTGGCTCTCGGTACTCTCGTTTATGTACATTAGAACAAGGTCAGAATTATCACGACGTCTCGCTTGAATCCAGATGAGGAAAGAGCCTCGCAATCGCATCGAATCGAGAGAATTGAGTGCGATAGATCGAGCCGATCACACATACATACGTTTTTACAGCATAAAAAAAATACATATATAGGTTCATTGCTTGGCGAGCGAATATAAAGTGCTTATAAACGAGCGAGATAATTTGGCAACGCCGCAGAGCAAGAACCGACATTTTTTTCTTCTCGGAATCTCACTATGTGGCTTACATGTACACAAGCACATATACATATAGTCGGGAGTGAGGTACGGGCTCTCTTCTTCATCTTTCTTTCCTCCGCGCCGTGTATAGCCGAGTGTGTATAGCTCGCAAAAGAAAGACCGTTGCTCCGGCGGCAGCGGATTGTTTGAATGAGGGTCGGGCTATATTTTAAAAATATAAACGAGGGCTTATTCTCGCGTGTACACGCACGCACGCAAGCACGACCTATTTCGAATAACGAATCAAAAATCTCAAAATTCCCCGTGGATGAATTTGCGAGAGCAAAAGAGAGAGAGAAAAAGAAAAAAGGCCATCGCAGGCTTCCCTGATCAAAAATCTTAACACTGTGCTAAACAAGCTAAATAAAGCGGAATTCCAGCTATGCCATTTATATAGAAAGATTTGTTTCTTCATCTTGTCCTCGTGACTTGTAGTTTCTCTATTTTTTCCCGTTTTTTACTCCTTTCTATGCATTTTACATGCGTCGCGAGCTGCAGTCGTTTTTTCCTTCGTGTCTTTCTTTCTTTGCAGTAGCAAAAGCAGCAAGAACAGCAGCAGCAGCAGTTGCTCGCCAAGGGATTCTGGGAGTTTTTAGAAACTCCGGCAGTAGTAGCAGCAGCAGCAGCAGCAGCAGCAGCTCGGCTCATTGTTGTGTAAATGTAGACCAATGGCGCGCGCTTTTAAATGCTAATACGGGCGAAGAGTATACACGCGAAAACCAAATTTCAGGAGGAATTTAGTATAGCCTCTACATTGTGCATGCGGCTCGATCTAGGCCGACTATAGAGCGAACAATTTTACGCGCGGGATGAACTTTCTGAAGCGAGTTTGCGAAAACGAACGATCCGTGCGCACGTTCGATGTGTATACGGAAGTTGAATGAATTTTGTTCGTTTTTTCTCGGCTCTTTCTCTGTCGAGGGGATGTTGCATGGAAAAATATGAGGCTAGCACGATTTTCGAGATTTTTTATGGAGATATTTTTTCCTCTACGCGATGACACTTGCTGCGCAATCACTTTTACTATTTTTCAGCTATAAATAACTGTTTTAACGCACCAGTCGCGTTCAAACCTCGATATTGCAATTTTATATAAATAAAATATTCGAAAAATAATTAAACGATGATTAATATTTCAAGTGGATAATTTAAATTGTATCGTTAATCGAATTGCAAGGTCTTTGAATGGGACGTAAATGAAACGAGCGAGACATTCATTAGAGCGCGATCTGTCGGTCAATCGCTCAAGCTCATCAGCTCCGACTTCCCCACCTCTTACAGAAGCATCTCTCGGTCTCTCTTTCTCCCGCTCGTTCGCTCGCTCTCGGCAAGGTATCTTAGCCCGCCCCCATAAGCTACGCTTTTGTGTACATGTGCTCCAGTCGTATGAGAGAGTGTGTACGCAAAGGCGTAGGCCTTAACATGTTATGTGCTGTAGCACACTACGACGCTACTGCCGGTTGTATCACGCCCGATAATGACGCTCATAAACGTCAACGATAAAATCAACACGCCGACGCTGCACAAATTTACTGTCAGAGTCGTTAATGTCCTCTCTCTCTCTCTCTCTTTCTCTCTTCCTCTCTCTTTTGCAGCAAAAGCCCGTGAAATGGTAATGAAGTGTAATCAAAACAAATCATAAAGCGGTCGATGTACTATAAGCGCGTTTACAAACATTTTTGCGAGCAGCAGCACTAGTATCACTGTGTTGATGTAGTAGTGCATGCATGTATACATTCGCGCACACAACCAGTGCTTCACGACGCCTGCGCATTCCGCTTTGAACGATTTATAGAGTGCGTATAGACGATCTTTATTCTTTATGACATTTTCATTTTCTTTTTTTTTTCGTACATTATACGTTATGGAAGAGACTTTTTTTACAAAATGGGTTTAGCATTTAAGGAAATTTCCGCTTACTCTAATGCAAAAGCGAAAAAAGCGATGAGGTGTATATTTAAAAACAATCGAATTTAAAGATAAATTTGACTGCTGAATTAAAATTCTGGACAAAAAAAGGTCGTTCTACCAAGGTGATCTATAAATCCTCACGCCATTAATGCGTCAGAGCTATGAACGAATTTACGAGTGTCAACAGAGAGCCAATGCCTTGCTGCAACATATGCGGCAACTTTATAAGCTCTGATATTCTAAAAATATAAACGTCTGTTGTTGTGAATGAATTGGAAGAATAAACACGGATACATCGGTATGTCTGAAAGTTTCTAAAGTGCTCGCTCGAGTCTCGGAAAGATTACAATTTGTAAGAAGCGAGACGTATCGCGACGGTGGCCCGGGTCGACGGTCAACGATCATCGAGCTTGGAACCACCACGGAGCAAATGATTTTTCGGTGAGATTGGCAGGTAACAGGATTGTGCGCGAGAAGGGCATTAAGAACGAGCGATCGAGAGAAAGAGAAAGGGAGTACGCAAGATTCATATAGGGCAAACGGCGGGGTTCTGATTGCAGCAGGAAGGAAGCAGTTAGGCCCGGTTAGAGTCGTTAAGCCAAGTTTACGAGGTGTTACCGAGAGCGTAACCTGTAAATCTCCTACTATATAGTGTATATAGCAGCAGCAAGTCCTTTTCTCTTTCTCTCTCTCGCTCTCTCTCTTCTTGCCGCCACCGCTGCTTCTGCTATTACATGTGCAACAGACGCGTGCCAGTTGTAGTAGTAGTAGTAGTCGCCCTTGAAAGTCGCTTACGCCCCGGTATATAGGAAAGGGTAATGGGTCGTAGGAGTGTGCGAAGTAAGAGAGAGCGAGAGAGAGAGTGAATGACTTCCATACGGTTATTCGAGCGCGCACACATACTCATGCAAGGAGAGGATCGCACCCGGGCCGGGACGTAAGCAACGTCTTTATAGATCGTAAATGTCTTCCTTTACAGCCGATAAAGATCAGCTGCCGCGATTACGAACAAATATATATTTCTCGATGAGCGATTCCACGCGTTCACGCGTATTAATGGTCATTTTATACTTTCAAAGGCATTCTCTATCGGATGTCAAGTCGGTGAAGCAAAAGCTCTGCTTTCCAACAGTGATAAAACCTGAACAATGAGCTTTCGAGGACTTAACCTTCAGGTTATGAATTTAAAGCGATTCAGAGTAACAATAAATTGTTTAATGAATGAAGATAACATTTTCAAAAATATTTACAAATTTTAGATGCTTTGTTCTCAATGGTTTGGAATTAGAGTTAAAATTTATTGCCATAGCTAGAGCGCAGTCGGGCTCGTTGTGAATTTCACTAGCGTGGAAGAGTTAAATAAATTAAATCAAGAATTACGGATAATTGAAGTTCAGAAAAGATTATTCGTTGCTGCGTAACGAACAAAGCACGCGTAGTTTTGCTTTTCACGCGGTGTCCAGGACAAAATGCAAAGAGTGGGGTAGGGAGAGAGCGAGAGAAAAGCTTGCAGCGCACACCATTAGCGAATGACTGCATGCGCGTCTATGAGCGATAAATAACTCGAAAGCAATCGGCGCGCGCGCCTGCGACCGAGTCGCGTATCCCAATTTTGCCTGGACATAATTCAATTGCCGCTGCTCCGGTGGCATTCACCTATGGCCTTTGCGCAAGGTTTGAGAGCGTATAAATTCAAAGAGAGCGAGCGGCGCGCGATTTCATTGCACTGCGAGCGCGCGAGTGAATAATCGTTGACCAGAGATGTTTTTTCGGGCACAAAAAGCCTCTGCCGCGCGTACGGGCGAATAGAGAAGCAAGTCCATGAGCCCGCTACAAAGTTCATAAAATTATTCAGTGAGTCAAGTAAATACAACGCCGAATACGACCATGGTATACTTTGACGGGGAAGTACGAAAATATCCGCTTCAGTCAGCAATGCCAGTGAGGATTTCGTGAAAAAAAAATTCAGTCTAGCACGCACAAAGACGGAGCGAGAAAAAAAAGCGGGAATCCTCGGAGGACAAGTTGGAAAAATACGAAGAGCAGCGAGGTGGTATAAAGAAGCGAACGGGACGCAGAGCGACGGAGCGGAATGAGGGGAAGTGCGGCCGTATATATAAAGGCGCGCGCGCGCAGGGCATCGTGTAAACGCGCGAGAGAGTCGATAAAAACAAACCATAAAGCGCATTAAGCGGACAATCATCGAACTACTACGAGTGGGAAACGGCCATCTCATAAGTCAAGCGCTTGGTGGGTATGGCGAGGAGACACAAAACTACCGTGACTGCAGCGGCGGCAGCGGGGAGCCGGCGATTTACCGATACTGGAGTCGGCAAGGTAGATAACTAGCCTGCTCAGTATAGCTATATATACCGACTGTGGAATGGGAGATAAGTAACAGCCGCCATCTGCTGGCAGAACGCCAAGGCCAATTAAGGCTGCAGGACGAGCTATACAGGGGCACGCGACGAGCAATGCATGTCTCATTTCCCTCGTCCACGGTCTTTTTGCGCCGAGGCACATTCTGGTCACGGCTTGGCGGCCGGAGCAGGCGAGTTCAGTGGTCGCTGCGGCGGCGGCAAACTTTTGAAGTTTCGCAAATGGTATCTCGTGGGATCGTGCGCGCGCGCGCGCGAGTACGCACACACGACGAGTACCGAGGCGTGCATTTTTCCGCGCCTGCCACCGCCGAGACTCGGCAAAAACAGGAAAAAGAAGTCTCCGAATCGGAGCAGGCCAGAGAAGAAAGAATATGTGTAAATGGATTTCAAACAAATATATTTATTTGAATTTAACATACTTTTTTATGAGTGTATAGTATACCTGTATGTATAAACGAGAGACGACGATCTCGAGAATCACGCGATAATGAGGCTAAATATTTGTCGTTCGCGAGCTCTCTTATGGAGCAGCAGAAGCAGCAGCAGCATCGCGACAGAAACGAGCCGCGAAGCAAACGGTGTCAAAGTGAGCTATACGTGTATATAAACGTAATAGAGAGAGAGAGAGAGAGGGAGAGAGAAAGAGAGAGAGATTATATAGTACCCGCCCACCCCACCGCGCGTCTCGTCGGGCATCGGATCGTAAAAGCCACGCCTACCGAAGGGGAGAGAGCGTCAGCCATAACTAAGCTGGCCGGTATACATTAATGTTCCGCTAGATGTCGCGTTGCGTGCCAACAATGAGCAATGGCCTGTGCAGCGCACCTATATCTACATACTGTGTATGCTATACCACCTACTCATCGTCATCGCCGCGACGTCATCGCTGTCGTCGTCGTCGTCGTCGACGTCGTCGTAAAACGTAAAGCGGCCTCGAGCAGCAAATCTTCACGGGCGCGACTTTTATGGTGTGTCGACTGATTTAGTTAAGAGCCCGTATGCACGTACGACAGCGGCAATAGAGCTTGCGTACGCTTGTGTGGCTTGGCTACACGTTATAAAATGCTACGACTATAGGTGCTGGAGGTTCCGGGCGACCAAGTTAATTGATACATCGGACCTGTACGAATCAATTATACCCGCGCAAAAGAAGAGAAAAAGAGAGAATAATATAAGGGCCAAGCTTAATACGCGCACGGCAGTCTTCCGACCGTGAAATTGGCTCGTTAATAACGCGAATGGCGAAAAAAAGCATTGGGCATAACGTATGGATATGCGAGAGGCTCTCTCTCTCTTTCTCTCTCTCTCTCTCTCTCTCACACACACACACTCGCACGCATCCACGGCACTGCGAGAACATAAGTGTTTACTGCCGGCCGGAATCGGCTATGAAGTCAAGCGAGCACGTGCTAAAGCATAAGCCATAGTAGCCTTTCTGTGAGTGAGTGTATGTGTGTGCGTGATGCGTTTTACGATGACTTTTATGTACCTGTCGTTTGTTTGAGTACACGATAATTTTGAAAAATGATACTTAAGCTGCGGATTGAGCCGCGATTTCAACGCTGCAGCTCTGATAATATGATCTGCTTAACAGCCATCTTACTGTCCATTTATTTTTTACTAATTCCTGAGACAAATGTTGTTTTATTGTTTTCGCATGGATAATCTTCGAAAAAAGTGAATTTATAAAAGTCTGAATATTGAAATATTACGTGTGTTTGTTTACTTATTCTTTGTGTTTTGAAAAACAAATTTTAATAAACGTTCGATCCAGGAAATAGTCATTGCTCATTTTAAACAGGTACTTAATTGCGCTGCATAAGCGCTCATATCAGCATGTTTTTAATCACGTAATTATTTTAAAACTGCAGTTGAATTCAATGAAGTTGGGACGGCAAGTGCGTGAAAAAGACACCCGTAAAGTCGAGACATAAAAGACATCCGCACTTTCAATGCAGATACGATCTTAATTTTCTTCTGTCTAACTATTAATTCATGTGGAAGTATCTTTTTGCATAATATTATAGTGCCTTAATGAATAAACAGTCTATTTACATATGAAAAGAAAACTGAATTATTTTTTTATTTTTCGCACCATAAAATTTTGAAAAAATGATTGAACTTTTATCGAATTCAAATTCATTAATAATTTGAACAAATTAACATCAAAATTTGAAATATAATTTGAAAATTTGTCATTACCACTAATTTCATTGAAAAATAGAAAAATATAAAATATTATCTAAATTTAAAATATCAAAAAATTAGGAAAAACAACGAGTCTTAATTCCTTGAAAAATAGTATACGGTACTGCTACATAATAAATACTAGTCGGTGAGAGCGGACATATAGATCAAGAAGCGACGGCTGCTGAGCCAGCCCACCTCTTCGTCCGTCGCTCGATGATCGCCATCAATATGTAATTTAACTTTGCTAAATCGTTTTTTTAAGCGAAATTCTTTCAATGAAAAATGTATGTACTTTTTGATAAAAACAATATTTTTAACATATATTACTACCATTAATAAACATATGACTGGTTTAATTGGTCGTTAATTTTAAGTATACAATTCATCATTTCAAAATGTTTTTCAATGTATCATTTTATAAAGTTATAAATATCAGGAAAGTCATATAAATGGTTTTTCGATTTTTGATTAAATTGGTTTTGTTGAAAGAGACATTTATAAGTTTAAAATAATCTCGAATCGTTATTTAAAGTTGACACTAAAAGCATTCCATGAATCATATCTGCGACGGTACATTACTAACTCGAAGCTTTCTCAAATTTCAGATGATACTTTAATTTTACAATGAAATGTCAAGTTTTAAAGAAAATAAAGTTCATTGAAAATTTAAATACTCAGAAAAATCACTAAAAACAATAGAATAAATGCTACTCTCGGAAAACTTGTTAATAAATCGAGAGTATCAATGCTATTTAATGAGTAAAATAACAACTTTTTCGTGCAAAATTTTAATATTGAAAAAGTAACTTTAATTTATATTAAATAAAAATTGTAAATTTTCGACAAAAGCAGCAAACCGGCATGTGTTCTACTTCTCAGGATACATAAAAATCGCGATTTCCGCTATGTTTCTCAAAATAAATTATTGCAGTAGCGCTGCAGCATGCAGAATTTCGTCAACTGTGCAACTCATGCAAGCTTTGATGTTTCAGGTGGTACGACGGCGAGATGCGCGACGTCAAATTTTTTTCTACATCTCACTTTGGTATAAAACTATCATCAACGTTGTTCACGTGATTCCAGAAAAAAAACATCTGTTAGCAGTATTGAACTTCCGACGGGGATTCAAGGACTCAAAAGTCTCGGAGCGCTGAGCACATCATCGCGCAATAAAGTTGCTGTTATGTGTGTGTATGCGCGTGTGTGTGTATGTGCATGCGCGCGTGTTCTCTCTTGTATGTGCGGCAAACATTGGCTTGAGATATAACCGGAATTATCGTCACTCATTTTACAACCTAATTAAACCCTCTTGGATATCGTATTTTAACGAAGCGATACGAGCGAGTAATATTTTGTCCAGTTGTGCTCTGTCTCTCTCTCTCTCTCTCCCTCTGCCTGCTGTATGAATAAGCGCAATAACTACAACTTGATTTTTCTTCCAAGACGTGTACGTACGCCACGGTGCACACAGACACGAGCCTCTCGGGTATATATGAAAGGTGACGATATGTTTATTGCGTTATTAAACGTTCGCATGTGCAAATATTAAAAATATCCGAGCCGACTTTATGACTACCAGCTATTTTTAATAAAGATCGATTATTCTCGCATGTTTATCGGCCAGTTGAACAACTTTCTTACGTACAAGTATGTATGTATCCCTTTTTGTGTTCGTGTATGTGTCGATGTCGATGCGTGTATGTATGCATAAACGCTACAAGATGATAATATTAATGCTCGAGTCGAAAGCTTTATTGCGCAAAGGAAAATATCGAGCGGCGTTCGTTTGCCACGGGATCGCCTCTCCCACGTACTTTGGGATAATAATCTTCCTATTATTTCAATGCGATATACCTTAATACAGCTCTGCTACAAGATAAAATTTTCTCGAAAAGCACGTAGAGTCGAAGAAAAAATCTCAATGCTCGACCTATCAAATTTAACTATCAACCAACTCTGCTGAGGTTTTTTCAAATACTCGACATTTTTTTTAATGAATGCGGTGAATGAGTAGCAAGTGTAACGTGAATTACTTAGTCTACAGTCAATGACACGTTTTATGTATACATTGAGTCAATTACAATGAGGTAAACCACAAGATGAAGCAGCAAAAGCATGTAATCAAAAAACTTTCTACATTACGCTGTCTCGCGCGAGGCGGACACTTTTCACGAAGGTAAAACGTAATCCCCAAAAGATCGAAGAATCGAATGAATGAATCTTGAATTCTTTTCAATTTTTCTCCAAGGACTTGCACACCAGCAAAAGAGAATAACTAGGATAGATTCACGAGCGAAAATAGGAGAATGGTTATTTTTTCCCCTCGACGAAGCTAAAGCGTTAAACTTGTTTGTTTTAACGCGCAAAACGAGATTGGAATAATTTGGCAAATTACAAAAAACACACGCGTGCAAGCTCGCGGTTAGACTTCATTAGATATTCAGCGTAAAGCCATACATAAGTTTCGAGCGCGCAAAGTTTGCCCACGCGCAGCCGAAAAATTTACGAGTGAAAAGCGCTAGCGGCTATAGTTGCAGCTTTTATTTCCAACGATCATTGTTAACGAACAACTCGCGATATTCTCAACTGGCACGTAGAAATTTCATCCACGCTCACGGACTTTTATCGTTAATTTGTAAGAGCGCCAGATAGGGCATATTATTTTTCACGCAATCGTATCATTCTAAACTTTCATCTTGCTTGGAATAATTCAAAATAACTTTCTTTGGTACAGAAAACGCAAGGAGTTGAATTTTTTATTATTGCATAACTGACGTATTACAGAAGTGAGAATTAATTTTTTTTCGTGTGCTGCTAGTTTGTTATGGATAAATAAATATCCGCGATGAGAAATTCTTTTTAAATAAAATCAAAACGTATTGTTTTGTGTAGAAAAATGTAAAAAAGCTTGAAATAAAAGACGACTTATCATACTTAATTACGGCCAGTACATGGAAAAAAACTACTGGAGTTTATAAATAAGTGCCTAGTTCATTTAAAAGCACGTTGTTAAAGCGGCGCTGCGCAGGCACGTTTAGAAGAGAAAACAAGAAGTCGACAGCGGCGAGTAGACATAATTTGCTTCGCTCATACTCCGATGAGCTATTCGCCGCGCGCAAAAAAAGAAGATTCTGTTCAGCTGGTTATATTGTTGAACAACAGAAGAAGAGAGCGAGATATGTTTTATGTATAGCTACGAGTTCCTTGCGTTTTCTTCGTTTCCGTTCTGTATTATGTATGTTATTCACATTGTAGCCTGCATTATAAACGCTTAATATTGGATCATTCTCACGCAGCCGCATATATTTTTTCGATATAAGATATATTCCACTTGATGCACGCACCGTAGTACTCCCCTTTTCTTTGGACGAAGTCAGTGCGAGAGAGAGAGAGAAGGAAAAAATCGAAGCCGTGACGAAGTTTCGTTTCCTCTTTTCATCGCGCGCGGGGCGTCGAAGTTAGTATTTTGTTAACGCACGCTCCGACCTTATAATAACAATCGTTCGCGATTCGCGCACGAAGGAGAGAGAAAATGCGGCTACTTCTGCGAGCTTCAAGTCGTTGTACCGTGTAAGCGCTATTATTGCTATAACCTTCAGCCCTCTTTTATTTTTCCGCGCGGCCAGCGTGTCCTTAGAGAGATAAGAGCGAGCTTTATCACGCAACGCTCATACTTATGGCCAACAATAATACCGAGACTTGATTAATTTTTCACCCACCAGTGGCTTCTCTAAGCTTTTCGTCGCGATACGGGTTCTTTGCTCTCGTTTTTAATCGAATCAAAAAGAGCGACAGACAGACAGTTATTAATAAATGAATTGGTGTGATGGACAGGTGTGACGTACCTTAATACAGCTGCGTACACTGGGCAGCGAGCAGAGAGTGATGCGGATTGGCCGTGTGATGAGGCTCGGGGGGGCTCCGCGAGTGCAGGGCGTACCCCTAGTTGGGCCCATCGGGTCCCCCCTGGCCTTGATGCGCCACTGCAGCCGCAGCCGCGGCTGCGGCTTTTTGCGCTTGTGCTTGCTTCTCCTGCTCGTTCAGCTCTTTAATTGCCTGTATTTCCTTCTTTAACTTCATCCGTCGATTTTGAAACCAGATTTTTATCTGTCGCTCTGTCAGGCACAGGGAGTGCGCCATTTCGATTCGCCTCCGCCTTGTTAGGTAATGATTCGTGTGAAATTCCTTCTCCAGCTCGAGCGTCTGATAACGGGTATACGTCTGTCGACCTCTTCTGCGAAGTCCGTTCGCTCCTGAAAATCATAAAGCAAAAATATCTCGATTAGATTCGCTTATAATTTGACTCGACAACCACCAAAGGTTTTTCCGTTTAATTAAAATTTTAGTAGGTTAGTCGATTCCAACCGACGAGAGTAGATGTGTGCGCGTGTACTCGATTATAGAATAAAAATGGCCAAGGTTAATGAGTCAGACATTGAATTTATAGCCGTGAGGTCGCGTAGTGCCTATATTATTAGGAACGGTAGCTATCCTCAAATTGTCCACATTGATCATTTCGTAATCAAATGTGATTTCGTTTTTTTTTCACGTTTGTAATTAATCATTTCAAGACATTATGGTTTATAGGGCGTGGCGTAGTTGCACACTCCCACTCCCAGGTCCCGAAATCACGCGGTCATCTGTCACATATTTCAAAAATGAACGAAATCATATGCTTTCTAATCCGAGCCATTACGAAAATCAGTGACCCATTGAATTCTTAATGGCGTTTTTAACATAAGTGATCAAAAAATGAAAAAGTATAATTTAGAGTAGTTTTGACAAAATTATGGGTAATTTTCGAGTGTCTATTACCGTATAATGACGATTCCGACTAGTTTCACTCTCGCGCAAAGCGCCATTAACTGTTAAATAAAGTGCAAAACATTGAAGTATTGCATGCACCAAGGCAAAGCAGTAAGTGGCTGGAAAATAAAAAAAGCTCGCCGCAGTAGTTTTAAAAGTGCGAAAAAGACTCGATACATCGACGTATGTATGTACGTACGTATGTAGTTCTCGAATGAGATGTGAGTGTGCGAGTACGTACGTCTGCTAACATTTCGAGCAGCCACTTGGGTGCAGTAGTATAACGGAATAAGCCGGTGCTTATGGAGCTCACCTTATCGGCCGTTACTGCCTCGTAAAGCGCCTCGTTTCGCCTCTCTTTCGTTTTCGCACTGAACGGCACAGAAGGATTCAACTGCTGGACTCGATGAACGTATACGCGTATGTATAGATATATATACCCACACACCAGAATGAGAGTACGAGAAGCAGAGAGAGAATGAGATTGAGCTACGGCTTTTGGCTTGTACTTTCTGAGCGAGCATCGCAAATTGAATTTTTACTACAATGCTCTAATGATATTTTTTGAGGTTTTATTTATTTATTTATTATTATTATTATTTTTTTTTTGAACATTTGAAATGATTTGAATTTTTTGCAAACATTTTATCGCAAAAATATAGCACTGTAGTTTCACTATAAATCATGGTACGTATTTATTTTTCGAAATAAATCAATTAGTCATCGCACAGACTAATCAGATTTCTTCAATGTATATGAATAAAGGAAACTAATCCTTCTATTGACGGAAATTAAAAAAGGAAATAAACATTTAAAAGATTATTTTATGAAACTCGAAGACGTATCTGTAAATATGTATTTTAGAGTGGTACTCTAGATGGGGCGTGTAGTCACCAAACCCACGATTACGAAAAAAAAGAAATGAATATGAGCTATATATATCGCATGAAACTTATAAATAACCGAGGGACTGTTTTTCTCTTCCCCTAATTAAGCCAAGCCCTCGTAGATTTTCGAACGAGCAGAAAATGTGACAGCTCACCGTATCAGCATAAAAACTCAATTCCGTCGAACGCGTCGACTCGCACGCGCATGCACCCCCTATTATATATCACTCATTCATTTCTACATACCAGAGAAAACCTCACAGTAAACCATCGATATATTTATTTTTTACAGACGCAGACGCGTACACATTTTCAAGGTACTGATTAGAGAACTGCCTTAAATGAGAGGGTGGATAAAGTCAAATTTGACTCGATAGTCTAAAATGGAGGCGTAAAGTAAGTTGGATAGCGATAGAAAATGACTCTGCGCAACATTTTTTGCACATTACTACTATTTTTTTTTTTTTAGAGCAACGTGTTTGAATAGAAAGAGAAAGTCGTAGACGCGTTTGGGAGAAATACATTATGCCTCCCAAATGCGAGGCATCCTCTGATGTAGTTTTACGATTGGTCGTTTGCTACTGAAAATGCTTGCGTACCATGAGTAGGGGTTGATATTGCGCGAACGATTACCGAAATAGATAACTGCACGTGTGAGTGAATGAGAATTGGTGTGTGCTACGAGCTACGAGTCAATGAGTAAGCGTTCAATTTTTAATTTATTGCATGCGAATTGATAAAGCACTGCGCAACTCTTGTATCGCTTTATCACGGACTTGAATTTGCATTTTTAGTAGTTATTGAGAATTTTCTTACGAAAAGTTTGAAAAGTTTGATCAATTATTCGGTAAATTTGACTTACAACACTGTTTTACTACGTGGATCGTTTACAACTACATTTATTACTGGGACTCCTACTTCAATGAAAATAACATTAAATGTAAAAACTAGGGACCTCACGCCTGCCAAGCTTATTCAGAAAAGAAGAAGGGAAACTAATCCCTAATACTGCAAATAACCCCCGGCAAATTCATAGGCCGAGTCTAATGAACGCAAACCAATAGGTTGATTGCTTATGGGAGACGTTAGCTGTACTAATACATAGAGCCAGCCGCAAGCCTTAGATTTAGAAAATGTGCGACCAAATAAAGTAAGCATCGAGACGAAAACAGCCGCACATAAATGCCAAGTTTCCATTCTTATCACATTCGGCAGTGATCCCGAGGGAAAATTTTTCGGAATAAGGCGGATCATAGGCAGTACAGTAGAGAGTAGTTGTCGGGGTATTGCAAGTCTACGGCGGCGTAAGAACCAATCAAATCAAAGTAAGTGAATTGGCCTGGGGCTAGCGCTGTACATGTACACAAGGGATTTGCTTGCTTTTTGCTCAAGGTCCTATAAATCGAGTGATCGACCAAGCTCACCGAGCTCGTCCTAGGCTAATGTCTTAGCCCTCTCTTATGCGGCTGCCTCTTTCCATAGCTTTGAATTAAGACAAGCCCAGGGACGAGGATGTTGCTGTAAGCAAGCTCCGACGATGCGCATATACATCGTCGAGCCGCGTCGGTTTTCATTATGTAAGACATATAACGTAGCGTGTGCGGCGCGGTGGCTGTGTTGCGTGTATTTTCACTGGCGTATGGAAAATTGATCGGTTTACATTGGCAATTACATTACTGCGTAATGTCCTCTGATAGAGCAGACGCCGAATAGCAGGTGGAGGTTAGCACTCGAGATTAATGGCTGCTCCAGTATCAATATTTAAATAATTTTCAGAACGGCGTATACGAGCGTTAAAGAGATTAAGCGTGGCAAATGACGATCGATTCGATTCGCCGAACATAAATTACTGCTTCTATAATCCGATTTGAAGAAACTGTCGCGCGAAAAATTCATAAAATTACTCACGCAAAAATCAACAATCTATTTAAAAAGTATCAAATTTAATGGAATAAAAATTTCCTTTTTTTTTCTTAACCCTTTAATTTTACGTCTACCTTAATACAATAGGTCAAATTTAGTCGCGCTTATTTGTGATTTCACAAGTTTGAAGGATGTCAGCAAACTTCTCTGAAGCTTCATTTTCCCAATTTTAACGTACGCGTTTATAGTATAGAAAAAGGTAAATTTGCTCTTGATCACTGGTTATTATATTATCCTACCAGCTTACATGTCCTAAAGCCTAATATTTTTGGTTCATTGAATATTTTTAAACAAAATGATTTGCATCGGAAAATTTGAAAGAAGTACACTGAGAAAAAAGTATATCCTTTGCTCAGGGAAACTAATTCTGCTGTGACAGCAGAAACAAGTTCACTTGGGAAAAGTGAGATTTCTCCATGTGACCGGGAGAATCGTCACTGGCCAACGAGCAGTTTTGAACGCGGCACTTCTCCATTAATATGATGCGCCTAAACGCACTCACCAACTGACATACACGCACGCACATACACACATTCACATACGAGAGCGAAGAGCAGCCCGTAGCACTGCGCCGCAGTGCGAGTCGGCATGGCAACTTTTCAAACCGAGATTTAAACTCGGCAACATCGAACTCAAACTCGGATGATTGTA
>CACVKI010140276.1:0-12066 GCA_902732785.1 Trichogramma evanescens | reverse complement strand
TCACTTTTCGGACTTCGTAGACACGGCTTTTTTCTTGTAAAGACTTATACTTTAAGAATCTGCCGGTATCCAGGCGATCTTTAAACATCGAGGTCAAAGTGGTCCGGTCTATGGGACACACGAATGACCGTTATAATAAGTCTTTGTGTATTTTGCTCTTTGCGCAACTATATGTATATGAAAAATCTGCTACCATCTGCACGAGTTTGCGCCATCTTTCAGCACCTGCACGAGTCGGGGGTGTAAAAAAAATTGAAAACAAAACATGCCAGCCCGTGTGCATAGTGCACAACTCTTTCTATACGGCGCTACCTAATATATACTGGAAATACTAATAACTGATAACTGTGCGCTATTTTGTACGAAGCGCAAGCGCGTTGCTGCACACCTGTGCAATTATTATAACACCTGCAGATTTTAGCCATAATACCAAGGATGAGCCCCCCACGATTTGCCAAGTGTATCGCTCAATCCGATACGAGTCTACTTTGCTGGAATATAACAGAAATTTTTCGCTATTCAAGCGGCAAGCTGCATTATGTATGTTGTAGTGATTGTGATTCAGTGATAGTTATACAGTGTGACTGTTTCAATGATTTAAGCCATTCATTTCGACTTTCCACTTGCAGATTTACTAATAAAGGTATTTGCCATCTAGTGGTGGAGACCTAAAGTGATATCACCGTGTTTAAAGTGATTGAGACACTACATTATTTGAGTCCATTGAGTTATCGCGATAAAGTAATTTAAAATGCGTTTAGTGTTTGCAACAAAATTGTTTCAGGAAATTCGCCAAAAACGAGACGAATAATGAAAATGTATTTTGAAACATTTGAAATAGTAATTTTTTTATTATCCAGTTAATATTGATGTTGAGTATTTCTAACAGGGCTTTAGACAGTCGATTGAAATGTTCATATAGCAGTAGTACCCCATGTCATAAACTAAATGGTCCTTTATTTACTTTTTTATGAAAAACAAAATGATAACTAGATAATACCGCTATAGCAGACATTGCAGTCACTATAGCATTAAACGTGTCAAATAAAACAGTTTGTATTCAAAAAATGTATCAAATGAGCGAAACAATGAACAAGCAGTAAATTCAGTTACTGTTAATTGCTTTTGCGTGGGACCATAAAGAACTCGCAAAGTCTAAACGGCTTAGTCAATTTAAATATTTATGAAATGATTTTTCGTATAAATCGTAGCGATAGCCGCGATCATTCATATTTTATTTTCTCAACTGCAATCAAAGTCGACGCCGTGCACACGCGTTCACATCGTTTGTTGATATTCTCTGGAGATCTTTAAAAATCTCAATGCGAGCTCGTGGCGCGCGGTCGAACGTGCGAGCGAAATTTAACTCTAGCTGCTGTTAAATTCTCCCACGTGACAATGCCTATAGATGCGCTGAAAAATATATAAACAGCGTGAACAATTGAAAAATATGATCGTCCGCTTTTTTCGGGTAATGAGCCCAAGGGTATCGTACGTGTGTGTACGCGTACGTGTAATAATTGAACTTCGACCCCCCAAGGAGTATTTTTATGCCTTGTGTGTGTGCGCGCATGCCTACTTGTTCTGCGAGCGAACACCCAGCGAAGAAAAACTCATTGTTTGCGAATCCAACTGACGTGCAGATTCGTGTGTGGTTGCACATACATATCATTACGAATGTTTTATATGCGTGCCACACAGAAGGGTACGGATTTCAAAGACGCTGTCACGTTTTTTTCTCTATATACTCCGACTCAAACTTAGACACGAGTGAAAAGTAGTACGTGTACTTGTTCCGTTTCTCTCATTTATCGCTTAGCGTTTGTTCGAAAATCTAATAGCGCATGAAATTATTCCACTTATTTACGAACTGGTGTATACGAGCTGTGCAAATTCACCCGCGCGACGTGATGGTCCGCGCGTAAAGTGCAAAAAAAAGTTTTGCAGTCGCGCGCGCGGCGGTCGGACGGGCAGCGCAACGCCACATGTTGATGCCAACAGCAGTTGCGGATCTGTCATTATCGAGCATACATATAGGTTGTCAATCGATTGGTTACGCATACGCGTACGTAGTCAAACATGAAAATAACAAAGGAAACGTGGGAATTCGCACGCTTGCTCGTAACATCGGCGTGTACACACATAAAACGCCGACAGTTCTGTAATATGCCACCCCCGCGAGCGACGCATGTCGTTTTTAGCTGGAAAAATTCATTCGACTGATAGGACTCGAATAGGCAAAGATACCTTAAATAGAGAGGACGATACGATGATATGCCTAAAAATGTGTGCTGACAATTAATTTGAAGATGCTTGAATAATCATGTAAATCTATCTATTATTAACTCATATTTTGTTAATCATCATTTCCTTTCGTCACTAATAGCGACAAGATGAATCGGTATCAAAATATTGACAATGCTTGTTCACGTTCTCTTAATTAAATCTAAAGATTTTATCTACGTAATAATAGCAGAAAAGATCTGTGACTTGAGATTTTCATCATACTTTTTTTCTTAAAACATTGTGTGAATATTATGTCGCGTAGGGTGGCAATTTCTCACGCACTCTTTTCTTCTTGCGTTCAAAAGTACGTATCGATTTTTCGAAATCATTGAGATCTATGTTCAAGTTTCGAAGAAAAGCAATGCACGCCCGACACGCGCTACGCTCGCTCGAGATCTCGCGACCATGCATACTAGGGCATTGCGCGAAACTCGTTAAAATAGCCGAACTTTCATTAATAGCCCCGCGACTTTCGGGTAAAAATTCCTCCGATCAGCTCGTCAGTCGAGAAATTTGCCTCTCTCTGCGCCACACGTTTCATGCAAGCTCTCCTAAGTATAAACTCACTGGTGGCGCAAAGCGCGCGCGCGGCATTCTCCAGATCTTCTTATTTTCTGCGCGCATGCTAGAGCTTGTCAAAGAGAGAAAGCGACGAAGGACGTAAATTTACATGACGCGCGCGGCGTTGCCCAAAACAACCATCGCCGAGCACTGCGCGCGTATGTATGTATGTATGTATGCGTGTGCATGTGCAGTCACGATGCAGCGACGCGTAATAGTCCGCGTCGAGCTCCGGTATTTTACATTTGTACACGTCTCGCATGGTTAGAGCTGGCGCGCGCGCGAAACAGCATATGTAGGTATTTAAATGAATGCGCCGCATGCGAGTCGCTTATTTTGGAGCTTTTGTTCTCGAGCGACGCGTATTTATAAAACATCGCTGATTGATTCTCAATAATATTGATCTAATGCGACAAAAATACTTTGTCGTGAAGTTTCGAAGATTTGTATGACCTACTTATTAGCTCAACTCAAATAAGGGTTTTTGTCAATCATTATAAAACACTTTAGAGATCATAATGATTTGAAATACATTTGAAATGAACGTTATGTCATTTAATTATCTAGTAGTCATATCTACGTAAAGCATATGTGAAACTTCAGAAGTCGAGTTTAAAGATTTTTATTAGTTTTTTTTCAAAAATTCCTTCAGCTATTTTTGAGCTATCACTTTTTGATACTTTATTCAAGTATTGATAATTTCCATTTATTCAAACAATAATTTGAGGATTTGTTCAGTTATCTCGAACTTCAATTTATCAATGTTTTTTAAAGTTTTTTTGTAATTATAAGTGAAAAGTGAGTTTACGTTCAAAATATAACCAATAAAGTAATAAATTTTTTGGAATCATTATTTATTTTCAAAATAAATTAAACAGTATCATCGATAATTTGAAAAAACTTGTTACAATTCAAACGAAAAGTCTACATATTTCACTCATTATTTCACTGATAATAATATCGAGTTGAAGAGCTTATGAAAACCATTTTAGAAAACCCGAAAGATTGTCTGCATTCAAAAACGTGTGATCAATTTATTTATATAGTTGTCCAAAAATTAACATAGTAACGAAAACCTCGCAATAAATAAAGCGAGCAAAAATTTTTGCTGACCAACGAACTTACAGCGATTGTGTTGCAAATAGCTTCTAGCGTCGGAAAATCTCGCACCACGTGTCTTCAAAAAGCCAGTCGTAAACGTATCAAGCTGCCATATAAACATGGTACTTTACAGTAATTTTTGCCATGCTCGATTGCTCTTCTCTCTCTCTTTTCTGTGATGCCTCTGGAATGCAGAAATTCCCAAGCATCGGTATATAATGCAGCATCTACTGCGCCTATTCTAATATTAGCCCGCAAAATCATCGGGCTTACTCTTGCTCTCCCTTCCTTCTCCTTCTCTCTTTCTCTCTCTCTCTTTCGTTTTAACATGACAGCTGAATTATCACGAACGATTAATCCTCGCGTTTAACTTCAAAAATGTTTACTAACTAGCCAGCAAGATTTTCTTTCTCTCAAAATTAAGCGCCTGAAGACATCAAAAGTGTATATTGTAATTATCGTTTTTTTTAATTGACAACGTTATGCTATTTTTAATTTTATTTAATTAGTATTTATGTGTAATTGAAGTTCACCCAAGGGCTTTAAAAGGAAGTTAAAATCGAAAAAAATTTCCAATTTTTAGAAAGGACTTTTCGGTTTTCTTTCTATTGCATTTTCTTAAACTCCAAAGTTTAGATTTTCACTGAGACGGATAAAGAACTGCAGATCATTTCGATAACTTTTTTCTGAACTTTGAGTGTTAAATTTCTTCTTCTTGTGCGTTTTCCAGCATTTCATATTTTTCAAGAAAGCATTAACTTGTTGCAATATTCAGAACTAACTAATTGAGCTACAGAACCCTGGTGATGAACTCTTTTTCGGAATATCAATGATCACGGCCATAACTTCAATGAAAACGTTTATGGTAATGATAACAAAAAAAAAAAAAACATAAAATGAAAAAATAATCTGACTAATTGTAACAATAATGTTTCTAATGTTGATGGCTAATGTGATTAAAGTAGAAGAAATATATTTCAGAGATATTTAGAGCTACTTCGACTACAATTAAAAATGCCGGGCCTGCGCGCGCGAGCCTAGTCTCATGCTGGAGTATACTCAAATGCCGATAAAAAAGAAAGCAGTTAATTCTTAAGACTTTCACGAAGCCTTTGGTATTTTACATTGCTGCCGCTACGTGGTGCAGTCGGGAAAAAAAAAGTTTCACGCAGTAAAAAAATAAAAGTTCAGTGTACTAGTAGAGCTGCTTGGCTCTCCACAAAACTGTCTTCAGTAGGGTCAATACTGATCCACTTAGCAGATGATGATTCTGGCGGCTGAGACTCTTTATGATGCTCAATCACTGCCTACGAGGTCGAATATCGCACGATCCGTAGGAAATTCTGATGCTAACTGAAGCCAACCACACACATTAAATGAAAAAAAAAATTAATAGCTAAACAAATTGAATTTCTCAGTCTCAGGCTCTTTTTTACCTTGGATCGTGAAATTTTACAATTAATGAATGCGGCAGAGCATTCTGTGGGATGCAGTGTACTTTTTTGTCCGTGTACACCGAAAAAAAATCATACGTGGACGCTATGATACTTGAGCGTAGCAATGGTCTTACGACAACTCGAAAGTCGCAGTGTCTTTGTGTGATAGTCTCCGATACCAGCACTTACGACTATTAACGAAAGGTCCAGCAACGAGTTGTCGACGCGAGATGCTACCTTGAGCGCGTGCGCATGCGGCGACTTTCTTTTCGTAGCGTCAGATTCCAAATTTCGAAGCAAGACACTATATTACGCTACGTTAACACATCGCGTAAAACAATACACGACGCAATGCCTCACTTCGAAACTCGGAATCTGATGCTATGGAAAGAAAGTAGTCGCTGCGTACGATAGATTAGATGCAGTTCGACTGTCGTTGCCTTGCGTACTGAAACTACGTATGCGCCGTTCCCGATGATCATCGCGTCGTGTCGTTTTGTTTTTCGTAATCTCACGCTCCGAAAAACGACAAACGAAACGACTGAGCAAACGAGATGTAATCGCAGCCGTGATTTACCAACACGCTTTATTAGACCTAACTTACGTAGTAACTCAAATGGTACACTCTGAATATTATGACAAGTAAGATGGATTTTTAAAAATCGTGAAATACCAAAAAATTTAAAAGAAGAAAAAATTTATATCGAAGTTATCATTATGGTAACTTTGAATAATAATGTGAATAAAAGTTGATCCCTCCACATTGTCCAAATTTGGATCGGCGCCTCTTCTTAGCACTGATTCGGTCACTCCTTTGTGGACCCTGTCCAGAGTTACGTATAGCGGAGAATCGTCGAACTTTTCCGAGCTCGAGGAATTTCTCGATACGAAAGTTATCAACATTTTTTTTCACCTTGGTGTTAACACCTAGTTAGGAGGGTTCGTTTGAGCTGAAACTCTCTTTGCCTATCTATTAATCCCCTATTAACCCCAATTAACCCCTATTTGTTATGGGTGGTTTTTGTTTACGGGTTGAATACTAACCAAAATATTGAGTGACGAAATTCCGAATATTACATTTTAAATTCAGTTACATTAAAATATAAGTTACAAATAAGGTTTTGGTCAAATCTCAGCGTTAAATATTAATCAGCGAAAAGATGACAAGATATGATTGAAGTACAGCGTGCATTTGCGGCGGGCGCATCGCATGTCCAGAACTCACCAAGCAATATTTAAACAATTTTCGAGCTTGTTTAACGACCAAGCACCATGTATATTCGGATTCAGCTGACCATTTTACACAAAATACACAGAACCCTCTGCGCCCGCCAAGTAAAGTGTTTTACTTCGTCCACCTGATTATTATATAGGTTCGGACTCGAACCAAAACATGATAATATTACAAATATTAAGCGCATTTCAAATGACCTGAAAATGATAATTTAACTGTTTCGAAAATGTCGACCAGTTTTCAACCACTTTTAATACAATAATATTACTTCAAGTCTCGACCGCTAGATAGCGAGTACTTTCATATACAAATCTGCAAGTATAAAAGTAAAAAGCCGTATTAATTTAATTGGCATTAATTCTCTAAGCACTATCTTCTGACTTATTTGCACGATTTAAATGAGTGAAATTTAAAGAATCAATGTACTTTCCCATGTACATAAGTAAATGCAACTTGCGCTATGAGAGTGTGTGACGTGTGCAGGCGTCTATACCTACAAGAGCCATCAGGTTCTAATATAGGCTTGTAGCCTTTTATCCGCGGGCTTTTCCTGGCTTGATGCGCGCTCTCTCTCTCTCTCTCTCTCTCTCTCTCTCTCTCTCTCTCGCACTGCATTAGAAAAAGAGAGATATAGAGACAGTCGAGAATTCAAGCCATTATATATCTCGTATTTTCAGCGAGAGGTTGGCGAAAAGTGTTTTCACCCTCGATTTTCACCTTGACGCTGATGTTTCAAGGAAAATATAATTTCATATTTGAATTTAGCGTGCCCAAAATCATTAAGTAAATCTGGTATCATCAATTCCTCGTGAACTGCAGTTTCATCTAAGATTTTACTGGCCTCTGATCTTTTTCAATCGTTAAAATCATTTCTAACACTAAGTAAAAGCATAAACGATAATGTTGTTGAATTCCAATAAATAAATTCAAATTAATTAACGTTTTAAATTTCAAATGTAGAAAATAAAAAGTAACTATCGACCCATGTGTATGGCCATGCGCACTTTTATGTGCTTTGCGTTTTATGGTCGTAAAAAATTAGCCACAAAATTTTGAGCATTTCTATCAGGATTTTTATTTGTATAATTGCTTTTATTTGAGAAAATTTAATACGCACAACGAGCGCGAGTATGTAAGATGCATAATTTATATCGTGGTACAATACACACTCTTATGCATTTGAGAGACAGCATACGTAAACTCCCTTCGTATAATTATTCGAGAATTTCGCACACGATCAATCTGTCTGTTTTCGAAAGAAATTATTACGCTGTATGAAACTACCTCGGAGCATTTAATGCCAGAATAAAATTTTATCGCGCAAATTCCTCGAGCCGATTTTCTGTTAGCAAGCACGAGCCAAAAATATATATGAGTTTTATCGGTTGACAGTACACACGAAATTTTCATGCGAACACAACACACAAGCTTACACACTTCGCGCCTTCGTGGCTATAATTATAAAATTACTCTCGCGTTCTCAAGACAAGCCGGGATGATTTTGCCCAGCTACATAGACAATTCACGAGTGTCGCGCGCGCGCATATAATGTGAATTGTTGAACGTCGCGCGACTTGACACTTCAAAGAATGGGCCTGTTTCGCACTTGCATTCGGGAATGCGGCATATATTTATTTCCGTGCGCGCTCTTCATTCAGCATAATTTATCGCTTTCAAATACTTTCAAAGAAATATCGTCGATTTACTCGGCAGACTCTTGAAGAAGAGCAAGGAAAATTATTTTCCATATCAAGAGTCAGGATTTGCGTAATCGTCCAATGGGCAGGAAGAAAATTCAGTGAATATCGCACGAGGAAAAATATGGGTAATTTTACTTCGGCTCGACATCAAATTCAATTATTACGCAGTTGCTCCGTTCTCTATAGGGTCGGGGACGTCTATCTGTATAGGTTGAAAAGATGCCACTCGTCTTCATTGTTCAACCGTTCACGTATCCTAATGGCTTTTACGACGCTTCAACAGGTCTATGAATAAATTACGGATGCTCTGCCCCGTCACGCTCCTGATCGGCCGCTATTACAGCACACAGGGCTATTTTCGGCATTAAAAGATTAGACGTTTCATTCGATGGACTTGATAACATATCTTCACGAATCGAATCGAATACTCCATCTTGCTCAGACGTACAACAACATTCGAACTCTGCCACGGTTGCGAATGAGTTTTCTCGAATTTCAATTAAAATCTAATAAACGCAGTTCGCTGTAGCTAACTAGCCCGAATACTTCTGTAGGTACTCGAGGTACGCAATCGACGTCACAGAAGCATGCGAGCGCATTTTCTCACTGCACACACGCGCCCACACATTCGGTATTAGCCCTATTATAAATTGCGACCTGTGTATTCAATTTTCCACTTTCGCCACTCACTTGTGTTACGCAAATTGACTGCGCTGTATACACAGCTTGTGCACGGGCGCGCGCGCGTTGATCGAAGATATTTGCATTGAAAGTGGCTCTTTATAAAGATGACGACGACGAAGCCGGCGACGACGACGATGACAGATTGCCGAGGCAAAGTCTAAACTCGATTTTAAATATGGGAGCCTACCGCTAGTACATTTGCATCGATTTTTCTGTACGCAACAATTTTTTTATCAAATTCTAATTTCTAATGATAATAATAAAGTAATAATGATTATAGAAACTATTTTTAATTGTCCGGTCTCGCTAATATTTAATAAAAAAATTTGTGGAAAATTTTTAGTTCATTATTTTCGATGAAAATTTTTTTCATTTCGTTATAGAACCGCTCGACAAAGAGCTCGAGTCTGTTGCTACGACAAATAAAAAAACTCGACGATAGCTACTCCACGGCGGGTATAAAACTTTCTTTTTTTTCGTAAACGTCGCAACAATACTCGAAGTATTAATGTATATATCAATTTTCGAGAACGTATCCGAGTATTCATGCAAAACCACGCGTGCATCCAAATGCTTTGTTGTTGTCGCCTTCGCGATTTTTTGAATAAATCATTCACTTTTCACACCTTTGTCCGCGCGAGGCGCTTGATAATAAACTTCTATAGAATCGTTTTTACTCGCGTCGCAGTCGCGCTACCCAGTATCCAGCGCACGCCGACCAAATGAATAATACAAATTGTAAAGTAGTCCAAGTATGGACAATAAAACGAAGGGGTTATAAATGCAATTTCTTGAAAAAGCACGAAGTACACTCTAAATTGAGAGATACGCGCTCGACTTACGCTCGTCGCAAAGGGTCTCGACGAAAAAGTGTCTCCTGTAAAATTCATAAATGCTTCGCAGTAATTCGAAAGCGAGCCATTTAAACTCTACACTCGCGCAGTGTACAGTCGAGAGATCTCGGTTCGGAAATAAAACTTTGACAAATTGCGTAATGTTAAATTCATATTTTCGAGGTGCACGGGCTAGAATTACATCGCTCAAAAACTTACGTGCATCTTTGGAAATGTTGGTATTCTTTCATGTAAAAGCGTTTTTTACAGATCATTCATTAATTTGACTCAAATCACGATGTTATATTTTTCAAGTATATTAATACGAACTACTTGTATGTGATTTGATTGGAAAGTCGTAATTGAGACGAGAGTAGAGCTTAAACATTAAAAAAAAAAAGATTAATAAATATTTCTTTCGCGATTTTGTGTTGTCCTTTGACTTTTTAATGCGGGGAAGTCATTAGAAAAATAATACAGATTTAATTAAAACTTCCCTCATATGTCTTCAAATTGAGAAAAAGAAACTGCGTATTTGCCAACTTGCAGGATAACACGGCTTTTTCACTGTACTACTGGTCACTTTACGATTTGCCTGGAGGTAAATAAAGAAGGTGTTGTTGGTAAACGTCTATAGTTTATGAGTGACCTTCTCTGTTTTGCCTCCTGGTAAATCAGTTAAGTGACCAGTAATGGCGACTGTGAAAAAGGCCTATACACCGTTTTTCGCACTTTATAATTGCGTAAGACAACGGCAAGTTGACGGGGAAAGAAGAAAGTATCCTTAAGGAACTATCGTAATCGCAGAGTCACTGCAAGCTGGCAAGGAATTTTTCGGTGAACAAGTGCTTAAAAATTATATCAGTAAAAACGTATTCGTTTCCTTCTAAATTCGATTTACATTTGCGTTTAACCTCAAATATTTTCTGGTTATACATCGTGAAAATTCACAGCGGATTCATAATATCATCTAGCGAGTAATGGAAAGCAGAGAGGATACAGTTAGGTAATTAGGAACTTTTTTGTCTAATCCATTATTTTTTTCAAGTGATAGATTCATTCAACTTTATTATTCTTCAGGGTTAAGAAAGAGCCAGATGCAGGTGAATATGGCATTTTCGAATCGGTGGACTCTTATAAAGTCCAAAACTTCAAAAAATTTACAGTGAATCATCAGTGAGTTCAAAGATTTGAATCATTTTATGTTTTACCGCTTCTAAAAACTATTGTATAATTTTGATTTTAGGCAAATCATATGAATAAGCCTATGCCATTGCAGGAACAGTTAGATGAAAAAATTTTCGAAGAGTTGAGTTTGAGTGCAAAAATGTCAAATCTGAACTGACGTTTTCATCGAAAATCGTCTGCAAAACAGAAAATCAAAGACTACCAATTGTGAAAATAGAAAACCAAATTCAAACAAATTACTCCACCGAAAAAAGTCTAATAATTTTGGTAAAAAAAGAATTTGATTATTACAATAATTGTCAATTTCACGTGAATTCCGTTTGCCACAAATCATTTGTATACAAGAGTGATCTTAAGAAACATGTAAATTCAGTACATAATCGTAGCAAACCCTTCGAATGTGAAATTTGTCGCAAATCATTTCGATACCAAAGCGCACTCAAAACTCACATAAATATAGTACATGATCGGAGCAAACCCTTTGAATGTGAAATTTGTCATCAATCATTTGGGCAAAAGGGTACCCTCAACAGACACATAAGTGCAGTTCATAATCAGATTAAACTTTTCGAATGTGAGATCTGTCATAAATCATTTGGATACAAAAATCTCTTAAAACCTCACATTAATGCAGTACACTATCGTAGCAAACCCTTTCAATGTGACATTTGTCATAAATCATTTGTGAAAAAAACTCACCTCAATTCTCACATAAATACACTGAGAAAAAAGTATATCCTTTGCTCAGGGAAACTAATTCTGCTGTGACAGCAGAAACAAGTTCACTTGGGAAAAGTGAGATTTCTCCATGTGACCGGGAGAATCGTCACTGGCCAACGAGCAGTTTTGAACGCGGCACTTCTCCATTAATATGATGCGCCTAAACGCACTCACCAACTGACATACACGCACGCACATACACACATTCACATACGAGAGCGAAGAGCAGCCCGTAGCACTGCGCCGCAGTGCGAGTCGGCATGGCAACTTTTCAAACCGAGATTTAAACTCGGCAACATCGAACTCAAACTCGGATGATTGTA
>CACVKI010140273.1:3812-17354 GCA_902732785.1 Trichogramma evanescens | reverse complement strand
CAGTGCTGGGTTTCAGATTGTGTTTAATAGTACCACCTCCCACTCTACCCTCAAAAAATACTACCGCGCCACCGCGAGAGTCGAAAATTTTGTCGAGTTGCAAAACTCAGTAAAGGAGAGTGCCACACTGTTCCGCCGTCATCTATCTCGCGAGTAATCTTTCAAAATGTTTGATGTATCTTTTGTACTGAAACAATCTTTGATCGTCTGTAGAGCAGCAGACGGCGTGCTAACTCTGGGACTAACCTGTAACTGTCAATAAAAGTAAGTACTAATGATGACACAGGACAATATTTGTGTACAACTAAAGAAGTAAATAAATGATTGCTATGTATGTATTTATGCAGTTAATTGCAGATGATTGCTGGAGCAGAGAATTGAAGTTTTGTCGCCAGATTGCTTGGATGAGTCTCAAAAATGTTTAAAAGTAAATATTGCTTTCAAAATCAAACTTTACCTTTTTGACTTTAGGTAAATCAAAAGTCCTGGTCACTGCAATAACGTGATTTTTCTCAATTACAGATCTCAACTGAATAATGCTGAATCAACGTCATTTATACTACCTACGTCTGCAAGTACGTGTTGGCTTGATTGGCCAGAATGCTTTATATCAGAGATGTTTATTTTCCAGTTGATGCTTTTGATATGACTTTCTAGCATTTTTTTTGTAAGCTTATATCGCTTAGTTCATAGTTGTAGAATTTGGAGGAGGTGCACAGCCTCTTTGGAGAAATATTTTACTGATGATAAGGGAAAGATAACAAGAAACCTTCTACGAGGCTGGGGCTTAAATCTTTGCACGAGCCAGTTGTCACTTGAGATGGATGAACAATTTTTTTCAAAGATAATTCCAATGAACAATGAACCATTCCATAAGCGGTAAACGTCAAGCCAAAATTTTAAAAGAAAACTACTGGGACTGTAGTGTTTGTACTTATTGTAATACAGCAGAAACATTCAAGTGCCTAATGTGTGACTTACGCAAAGGTACCTCAACTGTTCGCCCAGCAGGTAAAGGCATGCTTCTGCAGATATTTTATCAAAAATCATGGAATCAACCTTCAATATTATTAATCTCAATCTTTTTAGTTTTAGACCAAAACAGTTAAGAAGAAGCCAGGCAGTGGTGGCACATCAACAGCAAGTAGTGGTACTGGCAAAGAAGTTAGATTAAAGTCTAAACGTTAATCTCGTCATCCTCCAAGACTCAAGAATATTAATCAAGGTACAGTTCAGATCAATGAAGTTACATTTAACAATGTAACTGTCATTATCACTGAATATAAGCCCAAAGTGAAAAAATCAACAATTAGCGAGCAGTCTGGTAGATCCAGTAGTGCTGCTTCATCTGAAAATGGTAGTCAGCATGATTCTAATTAAGATTTGAGGAGTTTTGATATTGGCATTGATGCCTGATTTGTGAAATGATGTGATTCAGAGACACTCTATAACAGAGTTGTTCACTAGTGTTGACAAGAGTAGTGATTAATAGACATTTTTTAAAAAACCAATCATTTTAATAGGTGGCGTCAGAAATTTTTCAAATCTTTCATTTCAGATAATGGAATAAGTGTTCCTCAAGTTTTCCATCTGACTCTGTTGAACCGCAACTTCTTTTTACTTTTGTATATTCAAATATAGGTTCAGTATAAAAATATACATGTATACTATAGTATTAACATTTTATTACTGATTGATCATAGTGCACAAATTATTTCAGAACATCAGTCTTTGGAGTTTCAGGCATCGATGCAGTCTCAAGTAAATTATTCATAAATATTTATTGCACAGCTTTATTTAAATTAATCTCAACTTAAAATACTCTCTTGATTTGCAGGCAGATGTTTTATAATTTCTTTTTTATATTATATATATTACAGTTGCATTGTTACACAAGATACAGTTATATTGTTAACTGTCAATAACAAAAACCACACCACTACTTTTATCTCATATCAACATCTCATGTCAGACATTTGTCAGAATGTTACAAATTTCGATTGTTGTACAGAGATTTGTTAACGTTTCAAGTTGACAAGGAAGCTCTGATGCAATATTTTAACTGGTACCGGCAACTTCTTGCTTCAAATACATTTGTAAAACTAATGAATTCAAATCTATTTCTGTAATTTAATTTCTTTCAGAGTTTTTCCATGATTATATTTATCTAATCATATATTTTTGAAACACAATGTTGAAAAAATGATTGTCTAAGTACTGTAATAATAAATTTTTGTTACTGATGAGTAAAATCATTAATACTAATCTATGTGATAATTTTACCTTAATGAAAATTTAAATAAATTTCTTCTTGAACAAGACTAAAATGTTTAATTCATATCGGTATTTTTTTGAACATAAGTAATCGCTTTCAATTAATTAAAAATACTCCTTTTATTTAGATGGAAATTCAAAATGAGTGCAACATCGAATGATAACTCCTTACTTTATTTTATTGTCGGCTCCTCAAGTATAATTTTGATTAGCTCAAGGACTACTATGATGACAGTAAACAAGACGTTTTTTCTGTTATAATAATTAATTTTTTACATACATAATATTTAGAATTAAAAACTTATTTTCATCCTAAAATCGACGCTTTATGAGCTTTGAATTATGCTGCTTCCAGTTTCAAAATAAATCATTTGGTAATAAAATTAATTGGTTCTTATCAATCAACAACTATTGAATTTAGCGTAAATAGAAAAATAAAAACACATCAAATTCGACTTGATTCTATCAAGAACTTCGATGAGTTTGCTATTGATTTGATGTGACCGAAAAACGATGAGATTGCTCGCTGCATTAAATCGTCCCGGCCCGAGGTACGCTTGACTCGGCCATATTTTTTTCATGTCGTGGTACTTCCGATCTGCAAATTCTCTTCGTTTATCTAAACGTTTTGCAATCGATTAGTCTTTTGTAGTACTCGCCAGAGATTGCACAAAAGAAACACAACCCTCTTATTGCCAAAAGTTTTCTTTACGTTTTTCTATTAACTGTTGATTGTTTTGTTATAAGTTGTTGTGTTTAGTCGTTTTTCTATTAACTGTTGATTGTTTTGTTATAAATTGTTGTGTTTTACGTTGTTTTAGTTACACTTATCAATTGTTATTCGTAACGATTAAAAATCGTTCATTGTTATAATCTGAAGTTTTACATTGCAAATCGTGTTCGTACATTAGTTACGTTAGGTATATGTTAATTTAACACTGTTATTTGTTAAAATTAACATTTGTTATATCTTGTCACCGTGTGCAGTACGTACTAAAGGTAATTATTACTATTTCAATAACAAATTGTTCAAAACTTTCAAAGCATTTGTAAAAGCATTCAGAGGTATAAATATTTTGGCAGAAATATATTAATTTAGTTACATTCTCTCTTTTTTGTGCAAAATCCTTTTTTACACAATCGATATTATTATAGATTATAAATCATAAAATAACTGTGAGAGTTTACATGTCCCTTTTAAAATATGTTTTGTGTAGAGTAAAATGACTTTTACTTCATTTATAATATACCACTGTTTTTGAACACTTGAAGAATTAACCAGAAATAATTATTAAAAATAGATTTTCCAATTTGAAAACTCGTCAGTATTAAAAAAATCATTTCGAATTACTAAAATAAAGTCGTTTGTATTTATTGTAAATGATCATATTGAAATGCTTCTATGCGGAGGCCGAAATATAACTTTCTGTTAAGTATTGGCATTATCAGTCAGAGAATACTGTAATCCTAAAGTAAACCAATCCATTTTCACTTCTTTTATTGTTTAGTATTATGTGACATTGATTATTTTGACTTAATGAAAAGTCTTTTTTTAGTTTCTGAATATAGATATTTCCAATATAATCCTATTCGAAAGACTTCGCCAAATAATTGTATACTTGGAATGAAAACATTTTTTCTGTCAATGCATTAGTTTTACGGTTATTTCAACCAATTAAAGCAAGGAAATTCATAATTTTTACTTTGTCAAAAGAAAGTTTTTACAAAGTAAATGGTGAACACGTTAGTTTAAAATAGATGGGTGCTGTTGCGTTCCTTAACATTTTGAAGTTGCGTTCACCGCATAAATGATAATTAATTAAAAACAAGTACACTGAATATTGAAAGTTATTAATTACGGTTCATTATGGCATTTCGATAGTCAAATGTTTAAACTTTCACTTGAATACATACATATTATCACTTCAAAAGCATAAATCTGTGAAAATTTTTATTTTCCAATAAAATATGAAAAATTTAGTTTCGCGACGTAGCATCTATTTTTGTATATTAATGGTTTATAGTGAAATTTTAAACCACCCTTCACCGACTCTCAAAACATTACGGAGAAATTGTATTCCTTCTTAAAAGTAAAATAGAAGACCAATGCAATAAATGCCCATTGTTTACGTATTATTAGGTTTTATGGTGCTCATGCAATATTAAGTAAGTAAATCAAATCGACTACAGTGAACTTTTTTTAAATTTTCACCCCCGAAACATTTTTCCGGTTACTGCCTTGCATACGCTAATATTTAATTTTGGTTGATGTCTAATAGATATTTCAATTGTCAACCATAATAACTATTTTCTGAGATAGGTTGTTAATAAATGAGAAAATTGTGTAGTCAAATAATTTTAAGGGTTTGCAGTTAAAAATGTTTCCGATAGCTAGGACTCAAAATTTTAACTTTTGTTTAGTTACCGAACGTCCAACTGAATTTGTTACGTTTTTATAAGTATATCAACGAACTAAAATGAATTTGTATGAAAACTTACATTAAAAATATAATTTGAACTTCTTCCCAAACTGATTTATCAAAAACCAATTATTAAAACCGTGTTTTAACTCTTAATGTGCGAAAACTAGCTAATGTCCGATTACTAGCTGTTACATCATTTCATTCTTAAGGGAAGGCTCTCATCTAGCGCCTCAATAATGACGCGTTTTTCGAGATTTTTTTTTCGCGGAAGGAAGTGAATAATGCAAACAAGTTTTTTGGTACTTATATAGTATGTATTTAACTATATTTACAAAATTTTTCAGACTAAAATATCGAATTATTTATCCCCTAGCAGCGTTTGATGGAGGTCGTGTTAAAAAAAGATACCTCAATGGGCGGCAAGCTCACGCCTTCAGCTTTTGCCCGAAACCAAAAATTCGAAGTTCCTCTTAAACTAGATGACATTTACTGAAGGTTGAACCTAAATAATTTTAAAAAAATAAAAAATTGATAAAATGGCGGACTTCAGAAAAAAAATTTTTTTGCCCTTTTTTAGCTCTTCCAAGGGCTCTAAAAAATAATAATAATGAAAAAATTTAAAAATTTTTAGGTTCAACCTCCAGACAATTTAATAAGCTTTAAAATAAAAAAAGAGTGTATCTTTAAGTGCAGTACTTTTTGAGATATCTTGTCGCCCGATTCAGAAAACATGATTTCGATAAAAACGTGTTTAAAGTTTTAGAAAGCGAATGTACATACATACATACATCGTTTGCTCGTAAAAAGACAGCTCCGGTTTTTTGCCTATAACTTTTTAACCAAATCGATTTTGGTAAAAAGGGTTTCGGGTGTGTATTCTACGGGACATTTGGTAACTATGTAAGCAAAAAAATAGATTTTTTGATCGAGTCTCATGAGAGCCTTCCCTAGTAAATTATTTGTTTCTATATAATTCTATTGAATATTCATAATACATTTCAATTTTAAAATAAAATATTAAAAATAGTTAGTTTCCATCAACGTATAAGAATTTATGAAATCATTAAAATAGTTCTATTCCAAAATTGAGCAAATGAGAAATAGTATATTACTGCCCTATGCCGTGAAAAACAGAAAAGTCCCAGAGTACGTGTAATTAGTGGCCGAGGCTGATAAACACGTGCTCTGGGGCTTTCTTTTTTCGCGGCATAGGCCTGTATACTATTTTTCATATACAGTGGCCCGAAAGTGACTACTTCCCGGCCGCTGCGCAAAACGGGAAGAGCGATTTTCGGGCTGTGTATGAAAAATAGTATACAGGCCTATGCCGCAAAAAAAGAAAGCCCCAGAGCACGTATTTATCAGCCTCGGCCACTAATTACACGTACTCTGGGACTTTTCTGTTTTTCGCGGCCTAGGGCAGTAATATTATTATTTAACTCTCAACTCTATATTCAGCTATTTCAGGCTCTTTTTTTACATCTAATGAGCAGTATTTTTTATTAAAAATGAATTATTTTATAAATCTTTTTTTAGACATACCAACATCGTATGAATACAAATGTATGAAATTTGTACGTTTATAGTATTGATACGTTACGATACGATACGATACAAAACGATCGCTTTGACAAAAAACCATCAATTGTGTGAGATTGAAATGTTTTTAAACACTTATATTACATTGTTTAATGCATCAAAAAATTGTTTTATACTTAAGAACTTAATATTCTTACATGATATTATTTTAGTTTGAATCAAAACGTCATACACACCTACAATTCACACTGATATTACACTACTTTTTATATTATTAATAAGATATACTTTTTACAATTTTTCGAGATATATTTATGCCAAAATAACCTTTTAGAGTTTGAATATAAGGCTTCAAAAACGTTTGAAATTATTGTAAAGCTTTGAATGTTTTAAATACAAATTTTTTAAAAAACATTTCGGTAAAGTCTTTAAAGGAAGTATTTTTTCACCATATACAGTTCTAAATGAGAACCAATAACCATAACCCCAAGTGGGAAAAGGTAGAAGAGTTCAAGTTATGGCTCACGAAAGATCTGGAATCGGAAAGATCTTATTGCAATTTGTGCAAGTGTAGTCTTTCTTCTCGGAGAGACCTAATATCAAGGCATTCACAGCACTGTGATGTCCACAAGACAAATTTAGAAAAAAAAATTAAATCTATTCAATCGCTGGGATTGCTAGATGAGATTCTAGTAAATCCCGAACTCGTGGAACAGAACTCCTCGCTAAAAGTCACCGAATATCATCCTTCATGGAATATTGGTAGACCTTGGCTTCAATATGAAGAAAAAACTCCACATACTGCGTATTGTCATAGTTGTCAAGGGCCACTATGGGCATCTATACATAGTATTCGGCGCCATGAAGGATCAGCCAAACATAAATTAAAAAGTATAACTTCAGATACGAATAAATTAGATTCATTTAATTATCAGCAGGCTATGGCGAAAATACAAATGTGCGTATTTATTGTCAACCAGGGTTTAGCTTTTATATTGATTGATTCTTTGGTTCCATATTTTAAAATAATGTTTTACGATTCGGCTATTTTAGCCGATTTTAATCAAAACAGGAAGCAATTAGTGCCTATTTTAAAAAATGTTATAGTACCCACTCACAAAGAAAGGCTTGGTCATATTTTAAAAATTAATTTTTTTTCCCTTTTGGTCGATGAAAGTACTGACGTATCAATTAAACAGTGCATGTGTATTGTTGTGCGATATTTTTGTCCTGAGACCAACAGTGTTCGTGAATCACTTTGGGACTTAGTAAGTATTTTTGACGGTGATGAGAAGACAAAAGCAGATGCTGAAACCCTTTCTGAAAAAATTTTTGAAACTTTTCGAAATTACGATGTTCCGCTCACCAATATTCTTGGATTTAGCTCTGATACAGCATCAGTAATGATAGGTGTAAATAACTCTGTCGCTCAAAAGTTATCAAAACATAATCCATGCGTTACAATAGTAAAATGCAGCTGTCACATTCAACATTTATGAATTATGTGCATCTGATGCGGTTAAAACTTTACCACCCATTTATCAAAATATTAATAATTTATTCTACAATTACCTCGGCTCTAGCTCTAAAAGGTGTCACCGGTGGAGAATATTACAAATAAAATCGAAGCTGAAACCGTTAAGATTACTTAAACCTATATTTACAAGATGGTTGTCCATATACCCATGTATGAAAAGAATTTTAGGAAGGTGGTCTAGCTTACGACGATTTTTTGCAGCAGAGGTCAAGCGAACTAAGGGCGATGCAACAGCTAAAAAACTATTAGCTTATTTAAGAAATCCAACTAACAAATTATATCATTCATATCTCGTTACAATGTACATGAAATTATACTTAGTGATGAAAACTTTACAATATGAAAAGCCTTTACTGTCAGAACAGCACACAATAACAAGAAATCTTTACTTGGGCTTGTTAAAAATGTACATGAAGCAAGAGTACGTAGAAAATACTGACATATCATTAATTAACCCAAAAGATGAGTCGAACAAGAAAAAACTTAATAATATATCGCTACACCATGAAGTAAAAAAATTATTACGCAAAGAAAAACCTCAAGTTCAGAAAAAATTTTTAAAAGATGCTGCTAAATTCCTTGAAGAGTTGAGTCAAAAATTTAAAGAGCGATATAATTTTAAGGGTGACTATTCTACCTATTTAGAATGTCTTAGTCCATTGAATATTTTAAAAACTAATACTGATGAAAATGGCGAGAAATTTTTGAAAGAATTAATTGTGGAATTGCCTATGTTAACAAATAACTATGAAGAAAACTGTGTTCAAACGATCGAAAAAGAGTTTGTTGAATTGAAGACTTCGGGATTTACTGCATCGGATTTCAATGATCTTCGACCAGATATTTTTTGGGCAAGTGTGAAAAATTATGTAAACGAAGCTGGACATTGCCCATTCGTAAATGTTGCGTCTTTTGCCTTGAATGTTTTGTGTTTACCAAATTCTAACGCTGCTAGTGAACGAGTCTGGAGTCAATATAATTGGCAAAAAAAACTAAAAAGAAACTGCTTGAATCATGAATCCATTCGGGCGATATTGATAGCAAAACAATATATTGCTGATACTGGTGGAATACTTAATTTCCTTGTAACAAATGATATGCTTTTGAAAATGGCTAATAGTTCATTAGATAACACAAAAGATTATTTAGATATAGGTATTCCAGACAGTTATGATGATGAAGAAATATCGCAGTCGTACATTAAAGAGTGTGAACAAGAAGATCTTACAGTAAACAGTTTACACGTGCCACAAAATGAAACAAATGAAAACGACGATGATATAATTATGAAAGATATGAGCCTCACGGGCTCTCAGTGTATCACGGAGAGTTTGGTTCACCTTTCACTTGGGAGTACTTGTCAAGTAGAAGATGATGTCATGGATACTGTAGAAGATGATGGCATGGATACAGTAGAAGGTGATGGCATGGATACAGTAGAAGGTGGTACAGTAGATGGCATAGGTGGGAAGAAATTTTTAAATAATGGTTTATTTAAAGATTATCGATATTACTTCACACAACTTCCATACTTAGAAAAGGGAAAAATTATTCAGAAGTCACACACCGTTGGTAAGTACATAATGGAATTAGATGCCACAAAAATACTAGAAATTAAGTTATCCTCATCAGCTTATCAAACCCTCATGCTTCCTGGATTATGGTTAGATGGAGATATTATAAACGCATGTGTTTTGTGCGATACTACAAAAAAAGTGGGAGAATGTAACATTTCTGTCGACTTATGATACTGCGTGTTTATTCCATGATGATTGGATGACAAATGTTGCAGAGCCAGATTCCTTCCTATTTACAAGAGACTTTCCAGAAACCGGGATAATTTTTATGCCTTACTTACAAGGTGACCACTGGCGTCTATTTTGCGTATTCTTAGACACTAACAGCATATTTTTATTGGACCCGATCGATAAACCTCGTAATATCTTAATAATTGAAGAAAAGAGAGCTATGGCAGCATTTATAAAGTATACAATGGTCTGTAAAAGAAGAAACATTCAAAATTCGTTCACCAAACCTAATTCATGGCTACTTAAGTCCTATAATATAGAAAGACCTTATCAAACTGATGGTTACAGTTGCGGTGATTTTGTAATATATTACATGGAAGTTATAGGTCAAAAAGGCGACTTCCATCATGACTTCAGTCCAGACGATTACAGGCAAGAAACGGCTAAATTGTTGATCGAATCGTCGCTAAACATTTCTCAGGATTGCATGTTCTGCTCCTACACACCCAGTGAAGAAGAAATAAAGAATAAAACGGAGAGAAAGAAAGTTAAAATCACCTGCAATAATTGTAATCGTTATGCTCATGAGAAATGCTTAGGAAATTTTACTTGGAATAATTTTTGCCCTATATGCACCGCATATTTACATCGATGGGGTGACTTATAATCAACGCTGGCTGTACAGAAAACATCTTTTTTATGTTCAATAACTGTAAAACCAATTATTGAAGGTCTCCCTTTGTATCAATTTTATTAGAAAAATTGAAAAACAAATTTAAACACAAACGATGTTTCGTCGTCACTCACCGACCTCTCGATCTTATAAAATTAAAATTCAATGTATTTGTAAACTCACTGAGTGTCTACATCAGTCAATGCTCTTTAAAATTAACATCATAGACTGATGACATTTTAGACAAGGTCAACGTATTCATTGTATAGTTTTCCATTTACCTGTTGTGATGTTGATCATTAAGACCATTGACTTGTAGTTTATTGAGTGTTTTGAACATTAATTCTTTCACTTGAAGATATTTAAACGTGACCGACGAAACATCGTTTTTTTGTATAAGTTTTTAATAAAATTGACATATTGACATATAGATTAACATTCAATATTCACTTTTAAAATTATATTGAGTATAGAAGATAGTTTAGAAAATATAATGATCAGATTTTCAGGACTAAAACGAATTTCTTAGAAAGTGAAAAGGAACTTTCTGTTTCAACATATACAAGCGAATATAGACTTCAGTACTTTCATTCCTCGTGTCCTATGTTTAACAAGCCTTTCTTTGATATGGGACTAATTTCAATAATTTTAAGAGTCAATCGTTTTCACGTGACGTTGAGTAATCACCTAGTACTAATGCTATCATAATATTAAAACCCACACCTATGAAATTATCATTACAACATCGATTTGTCGCTATCGAATAGGCTAATATTATTAGCCCTTAATAAGAAATAGAATAATATCGAGTAAGAGAATAATTCAGCTTTGAAAAAGTTACACATATTATTTAGAATTTTCAAGTTGGAAAAAATTATTTGGCACATTCAAAAATTGTGAGTCCTTCTTCATTGTGTATTATGTAAGTACTACTATAACTAAGAATGTTTCGTTTAACCCACCAAGCCCGCTTAAGACACTTATTCGCCACACTTTTAAATTGTTGTAATTTATGTAAAAAAGGGATATATAAGATATGCAAATAAGCTTTTCAAACGTCTAATTTTATAAACTGGTGGAATCAGACCTTAGATTCTCGAAAAAATTTACAGGTATAAAGTTATATACGATTTCATCCAAAAATACGGGGCATTAAAAAAAATTATTTTAATTTCTCACGAGAATTATCTCTGATCTTATGTTTGAAGTGGTAATTTTCTTTTTTTTGTATACGAAGAAGCAACACATGCAATGTTAAAAAATTTCTTGCGGTGATTTGATTTTTTAGCCGTTTCTTGCGAGTAATCTTCTATATAGTTAAGAAACTGCAAGAATGTATTGCATACAATAAAGTTGTGCTTTTACTGTCCATGAATATGCAAAATAGACGCCTCTGGTCGCTCCGTTCGTAAGGCATGAATGTTATACCAGTTTCTGGAAAATTTGTGGTTATTTGTAAGCATTCTGGTTCTACAATATTTGTCATCAAATCATCATCAAACAACCATGCAGCTTCATAGACTGACAGAAATGTTGCATTATTCCACTTTTTTAAAGTGCCACACCACAATTTAGGAAACATGAGTATTTGATATTCAGATAAAAATAATTTAATTTCATGATAATTGAAGGTATACACATGACTTATATACTTACCAAGGATGTGTAATTTTAAAACATTGACATTGTTGTCTTAGTTAAAAGTATTGTAAAATCTTCAAGCAAACCATTATCTTAAAATTACATCGCATCTATGACATCGCCTTCTACCTCATACATGCAATCATCATCTGCTCAACAAGTAGAAGTAGTACTCGAGAGCGAAAATTGAACTTAACTCTCTGCGACATATACACTCAGAGCCCGTCAAGCTGATATCTTTCATTATTATATCATCGTTGTTTCATTTATATAATTTTGTGGTATGTGTAAACTTTTTCCTGTAAGATCTTCTTGTTCGCACTGCTCAATGTAGTAATTTCTATATCTTCATAACTGTCTGCAATACCTATTTAGATTTTATCTAATGAACTGCTGGCCATTTTCAACAGCATATGAGTTCCACCAGTATAGGAATAACCAGTATATTGTTTTGCTATCAATACCACCTGGATGGACTCAAAGTTAGAGAAGATTTTTTTAGACTTTTTTGCCAATTATATTGATTCTAAATTTGGACTCCAAACTTTAGAATTTGGCGAACACAAAACATTTAAGGCAAAAGAGGCGATATTTAAGAATTTAAGAAATTAAGAAGTGTGGCATGCAAATCCAGAAATGAAGAAGTTGGGCGTGCAATCCTTCTTAAACACAATTTTTTGGCAGTTGACAAAAAAATATCTGGTTGAAGATCATTAAAATCCTATTAAGTAAATGCTGAAGTTTTAAATTAAACAAATTCTCTTTTGACCGTTTAAACACAGTCTTTTTCATCGTGTTATGTTAACAGTGGCAATTCCACACTCAATTCTTTCAAAAATTTCTAGCCATTTTCATCAGTATTAGTCTTTAAAATATTCAATGGACTAAGATATTCTAAATAAGTAGAATAGTCACCCTTAAATTTAAATTTTTGACACAATTCTTCAAGGAATTTAACAGCATCTTTTAAAAATTTTTTCTGAACTTGAGGTTTAACTTTGCGTAATTATTTTTAATTCACGGGGTAGCGTTATATCATTAGGTTTTTTCGACTCATCTTTTGGTTTAATTAATGATATGTCAGTATTTTCAACGTACTTTTGCTTCATGTAAATTTATAACAGGTTCAAGTAGAGATTTCATGTACATTGTAACGAGATATGAATGATATAATTTGTTAATAGGATTTCTTGAACAAGCAGGTCATTTTTTAGCTTTTGCATCGTTCTTATTTCGCTTGACTTCCTATTCAAAAAATCTTAATAAGCTAGATCATCCTCCCAAAATTCTTTTCACGCACGGGTACATTCGATGTAAATGATTTGGTTCCTAGCAGATAACGTAAATACGTATATAAAATACGCGACAGTAATAACAATATTATACCAGCTAATATAGGCCTTTCCGTTTTTTTCACGTTTTTTGCTGAGAACTGAATTGTTTTACATCTAAAAAATAGGTTTAAGTAATCTTAACGGTTTCAGCTTCGATTTTATTTGTAATATTCTCCACCTGTGACAACTTTTCGAGCTAGGGCCGAAGTAATTATAAAATAAATTGTTAATATTTTGATAAATGTTTCTATCGCGTCAGATGCACATATGTGTTGAACGTGATATGTATGGATAATGTTTTGATAACTTTTGTTATTACTGATGCTGTATCGGAGCTGCAACAATATTAGTGAGCGGAATACAGGAAGGGGGG
>CACVKI010140271.1:0-24506 GCA_902732785.1 Trichogramma evanescens | reverse complement strand
TGACCCCATTTTCATAAAAAATACAGCGACCGAAATGAGTGTCAAAAAAACGTCCTCTTGGGACTTAATGGGTTAAGTTAAGAAAATAAACTGTCTCTGCACAACAACAACAATTATTTTTGAAAGTATTATTTCAATGTGTTAGTTTTCCTTAAAGAACGACGAACAGTGTTAGTTTTCGTTAGAGAACACCGAAAAGTGTTAGTTTTCCATAGAGGACCCTGAAAAATGCTATTTTTCGTTGCAGAATAAATGCTGATGTTAGTTTTCGTTAGTAAATTGGAACGTGCTAGTATTCCTTAACAGCGTCGATATATATTTAATGTAGTACAAAGGCATTTTTCAGCCTTGCGATAAGCGAACAAAAAAAGAGAGAGAGAGAGGTAAGTGTTCGGTAGTTACGATGGGAAAATTGTCATTGCAAGAACTACATTTCGTTTCCCACAACACTTGGCCACCATTGGCACAACATACATACACACACGCGCTCACACATACATATTAAATAAATATATATCGGTAGCATGCATAAACATTATTGAAATCGAATAATAAAGATAAACTCGTGACACCTTCAGCCGTGCGCTTTTAAGTTTTCTATTATTATATCTATTCTCGTAGAGCATGTATACTCGGCACTGATTTATGTATGACTGATACGTCAAATTACTGTCAGCGCATTATCAGACCTCGAGCATCTCAATACTTAGCTATATTATATAGGTACGGCAAAATTTTACATATAATGCGACGAACGTGTATGAATGACGGCATCGCGCACGCGACGGGCCATTGTTTTTTTTTCATCGCAACGTATATACACAGACACATTTGTTCTGAATCGTGATTTGTCCTGTGTACACACACATATTGGCGGATTTGATATTTCTTCATTTGTCCGAGTTATTTTCGTTTCGTATTTTATGGAAAAACAAAGGCTAATACTAATACGCGCGCGATCTCGACACTCGGCAAATATATACACAGAGATGACTGTGGATGGACATACATACCCAGTATAGGAGCAGGTCAGAAAGTCACGCATCCCATTGTAATAATAACACAGGGTTAGGGAGCTGCAATTGGAATCGAGTTTACTTTTAATCAATCAAACCTTAGACGCATCGATAGATCTCAATTTATCAAAACTTAAGCTCGCAGAAAAAGGCACGATCCATATGATTACCCTTCGGGATATAATACGAAAAATAAACAGGCTCGCCTCAAGCGCTGTGTTTTGCTAGCGCTTAAGCTTTTTTAGCCGAAAAAAGCCTCTATCTCCGCACGCACGCGCCTTTTTATTGGATGTAGCCGAGCTTATTATGAAATTCCAATCATTCCCTTGCGATACGGCGTTTGGGCTTTGTAATGCTCGGTGCGCGCGTCAGTATATCAGCTCGGAAACGCGAGGCGCCCACGAAGCACTGCTCAGGCTCGACGAGCAGCAGCATCCCTTGTACATCTAATTTTCCATTTCTCCGCTTGCACGCAGCATCGACTATGCGTCTTAAATATCTACCTATACAGATATAAGCGTAACATACGGTATATATACGCACGAGTTACGCGAGGTTAGCATCACAATAGCCCGTGCCCGCAAAGAAGATGCAGTATTATACACGAGAGCAGGGATCAACGTCAAACTTGTCTCGGGGAATTCCCGGAGCTAGCTTATTACGAAACATACGTACACATCTTGTGTATACGATGCTCTATATACAGTATACGCGTTAGCTCATTGTGCATGTGTCTTTGAGGGGACATACGCTCGAGCTTCGGATGAATGTTTGAATTCTCTCGGCGCAGCAGGTCAAAAGTGGATTTTCCGTCAAAGCGCGAAATCATAATGCGCTATAGGTGCGGAGGCGGCTCTGGACCGATATATTGTGAGTGAGTGCGGGTCTCGCACGAGTAGGCGCGTGAAAAGAGCATCGATTCGGAACAGCGAGCTTTGACGATCGTTAAAGTTTGTTATTATTAGCGCAGAGCTTTTGAGCCAAGACAAAACTGCACTTGGTATTCCATACGGTACAAGGATCGCCTGATATTTTTCCAAAATAAATCCATGCACTACAGAGAAAAAAATATTGTTAGAGAATCTAGTGTAAATCATAAAAATTATTTTGCAATAATAGAAAGTAATTTTGTGAAAAGTAATCATTTTTCTGTTACAATTATGTTAAAAATTTTAAGCGCATAAAATGACAGTTTAACAATTTGGAAAAAATTTAGACCAATTTTGAATTTTTAAATACGATCATATCACTTTAAGTTTCCAACGCTAGATGGCAAACGCCTTTATCTATAAATCTGCAAGTAACATGGTGAAAAAATTATAGAATTCAAAGCACAATTTTAAAAAAAATATTATCATCCATTTTATAAGAGTGATGAGGTTTTTAGCGTGAGCAGTTTATAAGCGCTATGATTGGTCGTTCAGTAAGCTTGCTATTGTTTAGTGGCGCGGCAAATACGAGTGTTGTAGACGTAAGTTGAGAAAGTGGAATATTAACCTATTGAGTATTGACGGCTGAAGACTAATTTTGATTGATTTTCTCGAGGGGGCGCTGAGGTGAAAAGCCTACACATTGCGTATTTTTACAGTTTATAACATATAATTTTCGTTTATTTTTTTTTCTATTTTAAATATTGAAAAATGGCAAAACGGGATAAGAAAGAAGAGAGCTCGCGAAGCGCGCTAAAAGTCAGGCTAATAAAACATAAAATTTATTAAATTCATTTTTAATTGTACGCATCACGTCTTGATGAGCTACAATGAGTAACAATATAAAAAAAATTATCCTTATAATTAGAGGCTCGCATTTAGATGACAAGTTTTCCACTTGGACTTGATTAATTTCGTATGAATTTCATTAGTTGCACGATTTCAGCCTACAGAAATGGATATGTACTTGCAACACTGGCTAATATACGAAAAGCAGAGGGTGTATAGCTCTGGATATGAAAGAAAGGAGCAAAAATGTGATTTGAGTAGAAAGAGCGAGAACGAGAGAAAGAGAAGTTTGACGTGGCTCGCTTATTTTTCTCCATTGTGCGAATACGTTTGGTCGCAAGTTATCGTTACATCGGATGGAGACTCTCTTTGGAGAGTGCATGGAGATTTTGAGACATTTTGCGCAAACGGATAAATGGAATTCGAGGAAAAATCAGCCGCGAACGAGCACGTAAAAACTCTCCCGTTAAATCTACGTCAGTATGAGTAAGAATGTGTTGTACGCTTGTAAAAACCTACGCGATTTTCTAAACAGTACGAGGCATTTATATATATGCAGCTTCGTACCTTTAAAATATAGGCATAGGTATTAGGTACACGTGCGTGCAGATGCATGGAATAATAGAGGACGAGAGAGCGTTAGGGAATTTCGGTCGTTGACACCCCGCTGATGTATAATACGCTCAGGAGAGCAGAGCAGAGTGGAGAGAGGGAGATCTCTGCGAGAGCTGCTGCTACATGCGCGGAGAGAGAGAGAGAGAGAGAGCAAGAGAGCACAAACGAGCAACTCGATACTACCTCGTTACGCCGTGGTCCATATTATACAAAGCTGAAAAGAAGAGCTGCTGCCAGCGCCACTGGGAGTCTCCGTTCGCTCCGCTCGCGCTACCGTGTATGTGCTATGTGTGTGTGTGTGTGTGTGTGCTCAGAGCTCGACAATGCCCCGGCAACACGGAGCAAAATTATTGCCTCGAGGGATATTAATCTTCGCGCTCGGGACTTTCGAGTAGTGTGTTATATGGACGAGTAGTATCTACCTCGAGAGAGAGAAAGAGAGAGCCATGCCCTCGCCGCTACTGCAATACACGTGTGCGTCTGTTTTATCTGAAACACTCGACTTTTCACGTATAATATATAATATAAGAAAACTACTGTTACTACTGCGCGGTCGCTCAAAGTCTCCTCTATAATAACTGCACACTCACGCGCAATTTGGCTCCGGGTCATAATATTCGTAATATCGACGCGCCATCGAATTGGTCCTTTAACGATTTTCCTTCATATGCACAAACGGCGCGCGACCGTCAATAATTTTACAGAATAGCATAAAATAATCGATTGCGCGGATCGTTCGTTCCACCCACTGCGCAGCGCGCCGAGCTTTAACGACCCAATTGGCCCCGTTTTGCCTGCATATATGAATGTATATAACCATCGCTTGTCACGGCTCTCGCTTATCTAAACTCCAACATCTTTAAGCCATAAGATTCTATGGTCTTGATCGGCATCGTCGTCGTCGCATTACAGCCGTCGTTTAATCCATCAGCCAAAAACGCGATGGTGCTGCTGCTGCTGCTGCTGCGGCTTAACCAAGCGAGCTCCAAGGTGCGCGCGTCGATTTTGCTGATCGTGTCGAGCCAGCCGAGAGAATATCATCGATGCTCGGGATTCCCCATCAAGATGTACACAATAAAACTCATTCTAGGTACGGTGGCGTACACACACAAAAGTTCGAATCGCAGTATAAGCTTATTATTGCTAAGCGACGATCGTTAATCGGTGCATTCGACAGAGGTACAGCTATTGCTGCTTGGAAGCTGCTCATAATACGTATCGTTAAACGTCGCGATATTTTAATTCGCGAGGAACGACAAAGGCAAATAAGGCCGAATGATCCACACGACACCGTGGGGTAATTAGGCTTTTTTGTCCCCGAAGCTTTGCGCGACATTCGACGTAATAATAATTGATTTATCGTTCCTGGAAAAAGCAACAAATGGGGCGAAGCATCGATCGGTCCCAGCATGCACGTACACATGCGTATTATAAACATACGTTGGTATATAATATCGACAACACGCAGCGAAAGGCTTGAATTATGTACATTCAATGGCCGGCCCCGTCCGTCCGTCCGTCCGCGCGTTCGGGCAAAACTATTAAACAGAAATCCAAAAGTGACTTTTGACGTGTGTGTGTATGTGTGCAGTGTATGGAAATACAGAATCTCGACTCGTTTTGCTTTCGGAGCGTCGGGCGGCAATTGTATCATCGCGAGGGTAATTCGCGCGCCCTATTGTGCGGCGCAGCTCGTTCGTCACGACATATATAACACGTATAGATATATATATATATATATATATGTGCGCACGAATATTACACGTATGCACGCATGAATGCGTCTTTCAATCCGCACAGCCCAGTGGCAGGCTTGGTTAAAATTTCTTCGAACGAAGAAATCTCTTAGCGTGTATGCGAATATATTTATTCGACGATGCCTGCGTAAACAAGTGCTCTTTTATGTTATCTCTTTTATATGTGCCATACACACACAAACACGCGTACACACTCACTCACCGACGCAGATCGACGAGCTTATAATGTGAATACGTAAATCGTGAACGCTTGTGTGTGTGTGTGTGTGTGTGCTGCGAGAAAACGAGACAGGGCCTGAAGCGACATCGTTTCCATAACTATTTCGTGAAACGCTATTATTTATACAGTGGCAAAATTGATGTGTGTGACGTTGCCCGAGTGTGCGTGTAAAGGGCGAGCCTGTGTGTGTGTGTGTGTGTGTGCGTGGACGTGCGTATGTATCGATGAAAATTGCCAGTGCTTAATGCCCCGATTGCTTTTTTAACTAAGAAATGAATGATAGGCATGGAGCGAGCCTATATAAAGTCTACCTATACTTTAGCTATATTATACATTATGTAAACGAAAAAAACTAAGTTCACGTACATTTGTGTTATAATAGCTGCGTATACATATTCTGTGTGTAAGTGTGTATCTGCGAGAATGGCGCAGAGAGCGACGACGTGCGTATATATATAAGCTCGAGCGAGAAACAGCAATACGCCACCTGACGTGTAATTTGGGCCGAATTACTCGGGCAACCGCATGAGAGCGGAAGTCGACGTTTCATCGACTCTTTCGTTTTCGTATTTTCTGACTCCATATACCAACATGATCTGAGCTCACAAATGCGGGACCCTTTGCGTCCTTCTTCGCTTCTATAGACGTTATTTCTTTTTTTAAACTCTCATCGTCGGTTTTCATAGAATATGTCTGCCTAGCGACGAATGCAATCTCTTTCAAACTTTTGTGATATCTATGTTCAGATACTAAAGTCATATAGTAATTTGAAGATTGGACATATTAAAAAAGCCTTTCAGGTTCTAAAAATATTGAGTTAATGTATATTAACAATCGAAAAACAAAAAAATTGGATATACAGAGCTTGTTTAAAGACGATTGAAATTATTCAATCTTCTGTGTAATTATAGTTGAAGGGGTTAACGGGTGAAGTTTAGAAATAATTTAATTAAAGACGAAAAATTGTTTACATTCTATTTGATATACGGAAGATGCGAAACAAGTTTTACAGTCACTACAAAATGAATAACAGTTTGAAATATTTTATTATGTTTCTATAAAAATTGAAGGCTAATCCTGTGAACAATTTTATAAAATTACATGACTCACTTATGTGAGTGTAGAAGTCTTTATTGACTTCAAATATCTTAGGATAAATCTAGCTTCTTGGGTTTGCTCCGATTATTAGCTGTAATTACGTGCTTTTTTAGTTTATTCTGATAACCAAATGATTTGTGACAAATCTTGCAGGGCGATCATGTATTGTATTTATGTAGGATTTGATGTTTTCCTTGCGACTGAGTGATTTAGGCCAAATTTTACATTCGAAGGACTTGCTCCGATTATGTACTAAATTTATATGAGTTTTGAGTTGACTTTGTTGTCCAAATAATTTGTGACAAACATCACACTCGAAGGGTTTTCTACGTATGTGTACTGCATTCATATGAATTTTACCGTCCACTGACCATGAGCAGAAATGTACAGCGATACATAGACTCACTCGAATGTCATTGAAACTTTACCAAAAAGGCGGCACGATTAGATTAATGGGATTATTAATTACGATATAGGCCGTGAAACATTCATATAATAGAGAATTATATCTGTTTCTAAATGTATACCAAATGAATTACCTGTAGTTTTTCTTTTAAATATAAAAAACAAGAACCAGCCTTTTTTTTAAATTAGAATTTATTCTTAATTTTCAAGATTTTAAGGAAAAAAATTTCTCAATGCGACTCGCAATCGCCTCTGAAGAGCAAAGAAATAGGAGAAACGGGAAATCTTCGATACTCGCGACTTTGCAATCTCGTTTAGCAATGATTGACAGAAGTGGCAATTAGTCGCCGTTATCTCATCGTCCGAGGCAACGGCTCATTTATCATTTTTGAGTCGACTGCAGTCTTACATTGGTATAGTGATCTGTTGAAAATATAAGACGATCGTGCCCCTTTTTTCCGCATGCTTGTACGAAACATTGGCAAATGCGTCACGTTGAGGGCGATCATGACTTCTAGGCGAAATTCACGCGTGGTGGACACGAATCGAATAAACTATCGAAAGGCATAGGAGAGCATTGACGCGAACGTTTATTATTTATCATATGGTGAGAGCTGCTGCGATGACAATCCGTGACGATGATTGCTGCTGCTGTTTATTAAATGAATGGCTCGCTCGCGATTGGAAATTGATTTTCCAAGCGCATATTCACACAGGCGTACAGCGCCAACTCTCGCCTCCATTTAATTCATTTCAGAAGTTATTGAAATTTCCCAAATTGCTCGACGCTCAAGCGCACGCATAAATCCCGACCCCAACGTCATTAAATGCATACAAGTATGCACGTATACAACAGTATATGCGGCAGACTGCAGCGCAGCGAAACTTATCATCCGTCAGTACATAATACCGCCTATATAGCGCGATAAATCCATTAATAAATGTCTCCTTCTTATGTACATTATTATGTGATGAGCAACAGACCAGTCAAACACCCGCTGCGATCGTTATACAGCCCGGCTAAAAAGATACGCGCGTCTCAGCTGCGCGAGGAGCGAATACTCGAAACCGTTTGAAAATTTGCTCAATGCGTCACTAATTTACATAAGAGATCTCTTTACCTTCGCGCTTGCGAATCGGAAATATGGGCTGGAAATTTATTCTGTACGGCCCGACCGATCGTGCACTCGAGTAAATAAGATTGCTCGATAAATCGTGCGCCGCGAAAGAATTTGCATAGCAGATCGCTCGATGAGAATTTGTACATAACGAGCAATGCGCGTTGCTGATAGACAGGGGCTATCAAACTTGCCACCTTTCCTCCTTCTCTCTCTCTCTCTCTCTCTCTCTCTCTCTTTTGCCGTCTTTGCTTAGTACGCACGATTTCGAAGAAATTGCGGCGTTGTTTTGATTTCGCGTTCGTCAGCGCGGATAAATCTCTCAAGTCTGGTAAATAGACTTTCGGCATTACACAAACGCTCGCACGCGATGAAATAGTGGCAAATAGGGCTGGCTTATCGAAGCGCGTTTAGCCTCGCGATACGCATGATACATATAGCTAGCGCACACACAATGGGTCGCTTATAACGTTCCAAATGTTTTGCGCGGGTCGTTAATAAATTGGAGGATTATTGCACTTGATCGATCAGCAGCTGAGATATTGTATAATAGGAACGACTCTCCGTAGAATCCCTCACGAGGCTATTTTTAGATTTAACAAGTTAGAAACTTCATATCACATCGAATTTTATTAAATATGGATTTAGGAGATTGAAATAATGTTTGACAGACAAAGTGCAAGCTAAATTGATAATTTTTAAACTACATGATATCATCAATAAAAGATTGTTGCACTGCGAATGATTTTTATAAAATGATTTTAAATCTCCTAATGCTTAATTTATACAATTGAATGAAAATGGAAAAATTATTAAATTGCATTAAAATAAAAATGAATGTAAATGAACCCATACTTAAAATGTAACTTACGAAAATGTTTGACCTTCAAAAAGTATCTTGATTGTTACATCTGAAACAAAATCATTTCATTAGATTTCCCAGAGTATCAGTCATATACACATAGGTCTACTATTTATTGTGTACACAGGAACCCACATCAATTTATGATTGCCAGAATTGTTGCTGCGTCGAGCTCTCACATGAGCGATACAGACCAGTTTTTTCTAATTTTACGTCAGATGATGTATACTGTACACAGCAGTGTTTGCATGCGCAGTTTCACATTTATGTCGGAAATGATGTATTTAGAACGATGTGTATACCGCAGTGAAATGGATCGGTTAGTGGAACAGAGTTAACTCATCGGTAGTAATTCACTAGCCTCGGGTTGAAATTTTGATGAAAGATCCAAATCGATCGGTCGCGCGAACTTTATGAATACTATCTGAGATATATTATACGAGCGAGCGGCGCTCTCGAGATAACATTTTTCATATATTCAGCGGCAAAGAGGCGTCACTTTGTTTCCGAGTCGCAGCTGCAGTTTGTACAACTCAGCATTGACTTTTCGCACCTCTAGCTAATTCAACGTGGCAAAATACAGACGCCTATTTTTTTATTTGCATGTCATATTATGTAGAATACGCGCAGTTGGGCTTTCTCCGTGAGTCGCTGGTCGCAGACCTGTAGGTCGTCGTGCGGCGGCGACTCGTACGAGGCAGGATACACGCGTGGTGCCTTCGCAAAACCGGAGCAGCCCACTTCCTTGGTAACCCATCTACCAATGCATATACACTTGCATCGGTGTGTATGTGCGAATTTAGTAGCTTTACGAGGCATATACACGTATACACGAGCGCCTATATATATACGCGCACTCGTCTTCTGCAAGGAAGGCGCGAAATCCGAGACAGGCTCAAGAACGCGTGTACACGTACGCGCGAGGCGCAGTACTGCAACGCGATGCGTGCCCGCATGCATACCTATATAGACACGCAGGAAATCTCGATGTGTTTGTATGTGCATGTGTGCGTGCGCCAACACGGCAGCGCAGCGCAATGTCCCTCGATTCGTGAATGCGCATACCTGTTTCAGCTGCGAGTTTTCGATTTCGCTTCGTCGCAGCTTGTCCAGTCGCATGAAATCGACTCCTTCGATAATTGCACGCATCGATCAACCGCGGCCGCTCTATTGTGAATATTTCGACACTTCATTTCGAATATCGCTCGAAAATGAAGAAATATTTCACAAACTCGTGATCGGCTTGGCTATTAGATTAGAATTTGCGGGCTGCCGAGTACACGAGAGATGCGCCGCGATGTGTATCGTACATTGTTGCGAGCCTCTGTGCGCCGCCTATATGTACTACACGCACGGAACATATCATTACACGCTCACCGTAACAGAACTAATCTCTTAATGTAGATCATGGGGCCAGTTGTGTGTGGGTACGTGCATGTGTGCAGCGCTCGCTGTATTATACCATAGGCTCCGCACATGAATCCCACGTGAATCGGCTAAGCGATATGTGTACGAAAGCGATCGATGTAATATCGCCGTTGAATACACGTGAAAAATTAATAAAGAAAAAATCGAAGGTAATTTTCGCTCGGCCGAGCTTCTGCTGCCGCCACCCATGTGTGTGTGTATGTGCGTGCGTCACAATCACGCTTGCATAATTAATCTTCGGGCTTTGGCCAGACTCGAATATTATAGATACGCGGGTGGCTTTCAGCGGTGGTGGCCCGCGAGCGAGCCAATATGCGTGCGTATACGCTGCAGAACTCGCACAGTCATTCGCGGCGGCGGCGGCATTCATATTTCAAGCTTTTTTAATAAACATATTTGCGCTTTATGTAAACATCGATATATCGAGATTCGAGGGTTAATACGTGTAGACACGCGCGAGCGAATCCTAAAGCATAAAGTGCGTCCGCGTACATATAAAAGCTATTTAGATATCTGGATGGCTGCGCGTGTGTTGGTATATACGTCGATGAAACTGAGCGAGCTTGACGGTCCAGTAATGACTATTGGTCTTCGTTTCTGGCATGCCAGGGCAAATATTTTTCCCTCGTAGCTCTTTCCCCCTTCCCCCCCTCTCTCTCTCTCGTCTCTCTCTATCTCTCGTTTTCTCTCTTCATATACACATGTATTATCCGCGCTCCACGAGTATTTATATATCTATACAGGTACACAGACGCAAACACGTGTGCACATGCGATGTTATTAATTGCTACTCCCGTATGTATGTAGCCATCGCTTTTGTAATTAAACATTTTTTGCGCGCGGTATTTTCGAGTCAGGAGCGCGCTCCGGATATCTGCGAGTGGGTGTAGAAAAAATGGAAAATAATAATAATCATAATAATAAAAATATGCCGCGATGAGTTGTCTATGTACGTATATAGCAGCGGTGCGCTCGCAAACAACGCCTGCCTGCCTGCGCGAGGGTGGAAAGAGAGAGAGACAGATCCCTGTCGATTTCTACATGTGGCTCTCTCTCTCCTATGCACACATGTATCCGCGTCGTAGATTGTCGAACGCGAGTTTTTCACATTTTTAAAATTGCGCATGCATAACCGCGCGCGCGTAGCCCTGTAGCCGGCGTTCGCTCGGAATATACATTGTATCATACATGCGGCCAGAATGACGCACAGGGATTGTGACTCGGTCGCGCGAGATTAAAATTTCAATAATAATGCAAGCCTCGCCGGCATCCAGCTCTCTCGCTTTCTCTCTCGCGCTTCTCTTCTCTTTTTATTATCGAATGCGCGTGGAAAAATGACGCGCGAGACCCAACGCCCAGCGCGTATACGTTTCGAGCGATTGAACGCGCAATATGTGAGATGTACGTTGCTTTTCGTTAAATTGTCATTTTTAATGACCGATGGCAGTTCGATGAAATTTCGCTCGCCCGAGCGATATTATGTTTTCATATTGCGCTCCCTGCAAATGTGCAGTAATCGCAAAGTTTAAGAGCTCGCGTTTGCTTTATACATGCTAAGCCGGCGATCCATTATAGCTATACGTCGTAGGGATTTTTTTTAAAAAGAAAACTAGCCGATGCTTTGTGATCGCGTATAGACACATCGATACTCGGGGGATGTATGCGATGTATATTTACCTAAGCTCAAGATTTTGCCCGTGCATTAGCATTTGAATATCGCGTGAAGCAACTACTGACGCTGCAAACGGACAATTTTTGATCGATGCGGGCCATCGATCTTTCGCCGTGCAACAAGAGCTGCAAAATATGCGCCTTCCGACAACCCTTAGAGCTAGATTTTCAATAAATATTTTTCATTTGCTGAATAATCCGCTCGTTTCGATGGAATACCACAAAAGGATCGCCTCTAAACTGAAGAAAATTAGACTTACCATTATTTCGTTCGACTACAAGATTTGACGCGTGCGAAACGAAATTTTAAAAGCCCGTGAACGAAGCTCGTCGATCGACGTGTTTGCCCGAGCGCTCATTCGTATCGCATGTTTTTAATGAACGCGATTCGTTCGCGTGTTGCCCGGGCTAAATCAAAAATTTCAATTGTATATCGAATAACGAAACCGTAGTATATCTTCGACACTTCGTTATATCTAAAAATTGAGATCGCATATACCATAACAGGTTGAAAGCTGCATTAGCATGCGCATACTCATCGTTCACGCGCCAGGTCAAACGAAGACTAGCGCGCGGAGAGAGCAGAAAAAATAACGAAAAAAACAACAACAATATAACGATAAAACGTCGCTCAGGCGAATTTATCCGCATCGTAATTCTTTTCGAGTCCGTCTGAAAAATTTATGTATGCGCTAGACGCATCTATTGCAGCGCGCTATGCTCGCGCATCGGGCCATCGTAAAGCACCAGTCGCGCGCGAGGCGCGTATGGAAGAAATCGCCAATAATGAAGACATGCATCGCGATCGAGTGCCGAATATTATCGGCTATATATCACTCGGCGTTTTTTCCCTCTCGCTCTTCATATCTCATCCTCTCTTTTTGGTACACTGCACCATATATACATAAGCAGCTTGTGGGAGAGAAATTGAATTTTTTTTACGACATCATTAAGTTTGCGCCTCGAGGCAGATCTGGGCAGGGCCGCTATGCGCGCGAGCACTCGAGACGCTCCGGCGTATATTCGGTATATATACAACTGGACTTTGAGATGTATATACGCTCTTGTTTTTCCCTTTTGAACTTTCGCTGGTCTCGCGCGTTTGAGGGTCCGCGCGCAGCGAATCATTAGTACTTGTAAACGCACAGCGTGCGCAGCTCGTATCGGCTCCCTCGTCCCGTGTATATAACATTCGCGCGGATCGACTCGTGCGCTTTCGTCTAACGAAAATGTTCGCCCCGATGCCAAAGATGTTTTTTACGATCTTGTCTTGTTTGCCGTGTACAATGGTGCTGCGATATATGTATATACTCCTTGAGAATTAAATTTAAGCACGCAGCTTGAAAGATCGTGCGATGCACGTGTGCGAACAGTCTTTCAAGCATTCAAAGCTCGTAACGTCGTTCCAGGAATAAAAAGAATCTCTTGCTGCATGTAAAAATGAAAAAAGCTCGTCGCCGTGAAAATGCGAATTTTCACTCCATTTGCACAAGCAAGATACAAAAATTGTAGCTTATACGTCACGAATGCATACGTCGTGCGTGGCTCGACACGAGTCTATTATATATTATGTCGGCCATTCAAGTTGGAATGGCCAGGAAAGGCTAGCTCGAAGGAAAACAAGCTTAATGTCATCCACGCGGCACGAGTGACGATATTCCGGCTTGCGACACGCTGCAGTCGCAAGGCGATACATCGCGTAATACTCAACCCTTGAGACTGTTTTTTTTTCATTTCATATATTTCAGTGCTGCAAGCGTATACGCGACAGAAGCACGCGCACTATATGCACGTAAACGAACTGAGTAGACACAAGATGCCACTATGGGAACTCGAGCTGTTTTTTCGTATAAATATATGAATGTATATGTGTATGCGAATATATGTATAAGGAGCCAATACACATCCTGTGGCTTGTCTGCTGCGTGCACGCGCACAGCTCGCACGAGAAAGAGAGAGAGAGAGAGACGGTTAAAAACCACTTCCACGAGTCTCTCTCTCTCTTTGGTGCGAGCTACACAGCAGCCCAGACCTGCAACTTCGTTTTAAAGGGCTCGGGTGTGTATATGCGCTCATACATATACATATAGCAGCTATATAGGATGCGGAATTGCTGCACTTTGTGGCGCACAAGTAAGTATATACGTATGTGCGCCGACGAGGACTCGCTACACGCGAGCAAAAATTGGATATGCGCTGCACGCGCGCTTAAGCAGATTTTTAAAAAACTTGCCCTGCCTCGCCTGCTATATATATATACTATATGTACTACCGTGCACATTGAGTTGAATTTTCGACGTCGAGCTCGTATGTGTGTATGCCTGCCGCCGAAGATGCACACAGCGAAGACAAGGACGACACTCGTGCCGCAAGCATAAACGTGCGCACAAGTTGCTAATAACAACATAGTTGCCTATCTGTACTACTGCATTATAGCACTCGAACTTGTGCGTATTCGCGTGTTGCAGAGGATGTGGTTGTGGCCTGGCGCGTACACCACTTTTTTCCGTCAACTTCTTCAACAACGTGCCAATGCGTATAGTGTACGCAGGTATACATATACAGCTAAGTAATGACTCGATCGGCGGGCACAACTTCGATATGGGAAACGATCGCTCGAGTCCGCGTCGATATACCTGTCATGCGCGTACGTCCTAATACCTACCCATACTCGCATGAATATATGTAAATATACAACTGCAACGGAGCTCGAGCGAAACCTTTCATTACTGTACCCACACATGTACATTCGCGTGACAACGGGCCGAAGCTACACATTATTATGCCTATTACTAGATACTTGGTATACACATACGTCGTCCGTCGTCGTACACGGCCTATTGAACATCGAAGTGCGCGCGTGGGTGAGAGAACTGGCGCAAGAGTCGCACAATGTACGAATCGAGCTTATATTATGACTCGAATGCGAGCGTAACTTACGCAGCCTAGACAAGGTCATCGTGAAAATTTTATTGCTCTTTGAGTCGATGCAGTCCTGTACGCCCGATTAGTGTATCCGCGTGCACTGCAGGGGGGCCATCCTGATAACGCAGCCACAACTGTGAATTATTTTATATTTACCTGCTACTTGTAGACAAGCGTAATATTTATTCGTCGATATGATTAATACGTGTCAGCGTAGGACGTACTTATTGTTGTGCGCGGCAGATGGGAGAGCCCGAGCTTCTCGAGCAAAAAAAGGGAGCGTGCAAAAACGAAGTATATTTTTTTTATAACTTCACACAAGACTGCTTTCGTGTACAATTGATTTTACAAAGCGGAAATTTAAACTTTGATGTTTGCGTAACTACGTATGAGGAAGCCATTAAAAAAAATGAAGATAATGTTATATGGTACGCTGCCATTACAATGCTAGCATCGAGCCGGTATAATCTGAAATTTAAATTCTCGCGCACGGTGCACGATCCGCACCGAGTCGATAGATCAAAGACTCGCGTATATTATAAGAGGCGGCGGGACGATGCGTTTCGCGACGGCTTGAAATAATCGACTATTTGCAAGCTCATGTGCGCCATACGGACTATGAATCCGAAAAGCTGCGCGAGCAAGTGTTTATTATAAGCAACCCACGTGTACACTTGCGCGCAGGTCAGGTCAATTTTTATTTTACCTATACGTATGTATAGCCGGTATAGGTAATGGCCACCAATCGTAAGTGTATGTGTGCGTCGCAGTACATAGCGAAACAATAAAATGAAGCTCATATGTAATTGAATCGTCAATACGCTTACATTATTTATAGTTACACTTGGGATGTAAAGAAGCTCTCGATATCCGAACGACGACGCATTATGCATTATGAATGAGCGAATAGATGGCTCGAGTTTGAGCGTAAACTGCTCACCGTATACATACTTGTAAACATCGGCGTAATTTCATCGAGAAGTTGGAAAGATAAAAATATTTCGCTGCGCCCCGACGAGTCATATACACACGGCAAATTTAATATATGTTTTGCACACATCGTACATGCTTTTTTCGTTTTCTCGCGTGCGCCATGCTTTGGAATAATGAAAACAAATTTACCACCCGGCTATATCGGCGCATTAATCATGCGTACATAGACGCGTACACGTATTAAATACACTTGTGTGTGTGTAACGAAAAAAATTCTTGAAGCGTGTGTCGTCGCGCCGAGCGGCGCAGCGCACTTGTCGTTTATTGTGTGCATACATTTGAATGACATTACGGCGCGCGGTCGAAGTACTGCGCGCGAGTTGAAAAACACACATACACAATATGTACACGCAACACGTAAGTAAATATAAAAATATTTGACTAGCGAGTGAGTGTACCAGCAGAAGCTCCGGCAGTAATTCGGGAGGGAAAAACCACCCGCATATCAACACCCTCGCTGCGACGCGCAAGACAACGACGAAAGCTGGCCTGGAGATACGATTCTCCTTGTGCGGAGAAGAAAAGCATCTTTGCGGCCTCCCGCATCCCGCACTCGGGACAATACCTGAATTATGACTGTATTATGCGCACGCACGCGTCGTCGACTTGCCTGTACATTGCACCGCTATACGTACAAGCTGCGCGTTATCAGACCGTATTACTTGTCACGAGGCCAGAGATCGGGTCCAGCTGTCCCTCCTTATAACGTATCAATCCTCTCGGCCGCGCATGGCGTACGTGTGCGCGTGCCCGTGCCCGTGTCTTGGCACGGGCAGCTGTGAGCTTCACCTGCGCCGAGTGATCGTCATCTCCGAGTCGTCTGCCTCGATAAATACGCTGATTGCGAAATGGCCGCTCTCATATCCATATACAAATTCGTTCAAGTACGTCGAGATGCGTGCGAAGCCTTAAATGCGACACTTTTTCATTTTTTTCGGATCGACGCGAGCGAGTCGCGTGGCAGATATTATAATGCTAATTGACGAAAAGTCGTTGCTCCGCGGACAGCTGCGTCGACGACGAACAGGTCTACAGCTCGCGCACCTACTCGCACGATATTCCGCCTTTTTCAAAAATATACACGCATGCAATTTGCTCGCGAGCGTTAAATGCGCGCTTAAACTATTAAATTTAATTGATACTTTTAGGGGAGAAGGTTAAGTTTTTAAGAGAACAGGAGAGAGAGAGAGAGAAAAAAAATTTTCTCCACGCACGCACATGCGCGCGCACGAGTCGGGCGATACAAGCACTCGTGAAAAATATAATAAAATTAACAGCACTCAAAGTTGTTCTCGTTCTCTCTCGCGCACACGCACAACTACGTCGTTGTGTGCAGTGCTCGGCTCGCTCGCGAGAGAGGATCCATTATAATATTTTTAGAACAAGTGTTGTCCAACGTGTAACATAATGGCAAGAGCATCTGTGCGATGTGAACACATCAGAAAAACTTTTCTCCTGAGTATAAAGCAGCATTTCTTTTTTAAGAACCCACGGAGCAAGCCTCCTCGTCGTCGTCGTCGTCGACGTATACGCGTGGTATATATAGGCGAGCGCTCATATAATACGTCCCACGAATGTAACGATCTTACGCACTTCATATGCATGCGGCTCGGGCAAAAGAAAAATTTATATAAAATACTTGGTGCATGCGACACGGTGGCGCACGAGCGAGCGGCGTATACATTGCACATTTTTCTTCGAGTTTCGCAGAGCGCGCCCGAGCGAGTATAGGCCAGCTAAAGTAGATATAGACTTTTTCAAGTAGCACTCGTGAATGTACAAGAGCTCCTGCAGGCACGTTGCACGCGCGCGCGCCACAGCACAGCCTAGCCAGAAAGTCTGAACGATCCTTTTTCTCCTTCTCTCCCTTTTTTTTTTCATCTCATACACTGACCATATCGACATTTTCGAGCCATCTTTTTCTTTCGGGCAATTTTTCAACGAGACCGTTCACGTGGTCGGAGCTTACAAGCTTCTTCGCGCAATCCGACTGAGTAGCTTATCTCGAGTGTACGGACGAAAAATTTCGGCTGACCAATTACCATAGCGTGTATCTGGACTCGTAATATATGGTCGATTCTCTATCAAATCTAATGACTAAAATAATTTTCAAAATGATGTAGTGAACATGTTGTTTAGAAAAACAGCAAGACCCTTAAACTTTTTAAATTTTCGAGTCCTTAGAACGTACTTTGTTAGAGGCCAATTATCATGCAATTGAATGATTTTTGCAACAATTACAAAATTTCTAACTTATCCTTGAATATCTTTAGAAAAATGAATAATCATCCGCTTAATATATTGGTATTTTTAGAAGCCTCTCCATGGTACACCGTGACTTAAATTCATTATAGTTAAATACAATGTTCCAACATACAAGAATTACGAAGTTGTGTGCTCTACGAAAATTCAATAATACTTCTTGACATATGATGAAGCCATCCGAATTATTTAGAGATGAAAATCTGGATCAAACTGGATTCTGAACCTTATGTTTCTTTTACATAAGTGTTGTGCATAGGAGCTTATTAAATGGTTTTCATTTGAGACTTTTTTTAAAAATCTTCAAGTTTGTAGAAATGGAAAGAGAGTCTTAATAGGACCCGAAAATTTAAAACAAATTCAGGATCATTTATGATACGATAAACCACGTGTTTTATCATGACGTCCGAAAAAATATTTTTTGAATCATTCGATTTGGCAGAGAATCGGACCATATACACATATCGCACATCTGCTATTACAGCTAAACGCAAATAAATAAGTACCGCAAAGAAAAATTGAGTCCAATAACGAGCCCGCGTGTACGCAAACTAATCATTCGTTATTCACGCCGCGCGAAACATTTATAAAACTCGCAAGGCGGCTCAATCAGAGGCCTGTACGTATATCGAACGATATCGCTCGCGTTCGCGTATGGCTTCGGAAGTTAAATTTAAGTCTTCGCAGTGGATGTCGAAATCTATGTCAAGTTGTGCTTATAACGTACAAACGCGGACACATGTACTTTGAACTTCCAGATGACCTACGTAAATTACCCGATGACTGGAAATAGACTCAAGCGGTGTACACGATGTATATTCTATATATAGACATATTTTTTTTTAATAATGCACATAAACTTCTTTTTTACAATTGCCTATGAAATGTTGTAACTTCCTCGAGACGAAGTTTCTACGATGATACGGCGGGAATATCCATTTAACTAACTCGGTTGACTCTGCCAAGGCCGTGAAGTTTTTACAACACGGAAGTGTAGATTCTTTAACGAGTTGCACACAAATCAATCATCGTTTTCAAAAGTATCAGCATATGTATAGAGCAGCAGCGTCGGAGCATCGGATAATAAAAAAAAAAGGGCGAGAAGACGAGCAGTCGAGCGTGTCGAGAGTAAGAGTGTCGTCGGACCGCCGCTCGCATGCTCTGGATATCTGTTTGCACATATGCACGCACATACGTACATGTTATATATGCTTATGTATAATACGCGTCGCCGAAGCAGTGTATTACCCCTTGGAGGAATTTCAAACGCGGAAGGCGCGCGCGCGAGGGGATACATCGTCGCGCTAGATGGAACTCGCGCAAGATCGATCGATATCGACGAAATATCGTGGGCTCGCAGGCTACTGTGCTGCAGCCATATATACCTATGCTGTATAATATGTGCGCGCTTTTGCTTTATCATTTATATACATTTGACTATGTATACTTGCGCATATATATTATATGTATATATCGTGTATAGATACACAGCAACGGAGCCATGACACATTATTTATAGTTAAGTTAGCAAAATTCGAGAAGGAGCGAGGCAGGAAAAAAATGCAGCGAGATCCTTGTCAATTGTACAACTGTGTGTGCGAGTGTGTAAGCTCTGTGCGCGATTTTTCTCGCTCCTCTTACGATATATACACTCGCAACACAGCACAGTAGCAGCCTTATGCAGTAGCAAAACTAGCTCGCTCGGTCGCGGAGAATTTATCGATGCGCACACAGCGTGTGTGTGTATCTGGCGATGTTTTTTGAGATCGTAAATTTTTATTATTTTTCTCCTGAAATTCAGTACAGGAGTAACTGCTGATGCTGCTGCATCGTGTCGCGGGCTTCTATCGATTTTTCGGAAAATCGTGAACTCGCACTAGCTGCCACAATGGCGCGAGAGTTCACGCGCGCTATAGCTGCAAACTTTGCTTATAACGTTACGTTATGATTATTTATATTTTTCCTCGAGACTCGAGTCGCGTCGTTCGTGTCGTGCACAAAGTCGTTTTCACGTTTTGCGCGAAGAAAGGTCAATTACATTTATACATATGGGCCAGAAGTACATGTGTGTGTGTGTGTGTGCGTTATAATATATAGCAGAAAATCATCAAGCACAACGCGTGCAGTAATCATAAAAATGCTAATGAAAAGGACGCCCCCAGGCTGCATATTGATTTGTTAACGAGCGCAACTCCTCGAGTGTCGTTTCTTACCTCGCCTCACTTTATAATATACTGCTTGAAATCGCGTCTAAATATGTGTACGTACTAATGAAGAAAGCCAAGCTGCATCGGCGCTTCTTGACGTCGAAACGTTGCGTTTGCGAACACACACACACACACATTCGCACACACATGCGCACACGCGAACGATACTCGCGAGTGTATATAATATAGCTCCGAGCCACGGCTCATTAATTACACATCGCACGCAGGCCAGCGCGTTGAGCCGCATTTATACATATATACATATTAAGTTGCCGATTAGGTGATAATGCACACTCGGCGCGAGCGAGCGAGCGAGCTGCAGCTGCGGTACGCGCGGGCAAAAGTGCAGTGCCTCGGAGAGAGAAGGAAGGAGAGAGGGAGGGAGACGAAAATACGTGCTCGTCCCGAAAAAAACGACGACACGACGTAGTAGCGCTTCGGGCTCTTTTTCATCCACGATCCTGCACGCACTCCTCCCTCGCATGTATACGCAGTTTTGATTTCCAACTCGATCTCATATATATACCGACATAACTTTACCCACCAGGATTCCTTAAATAATCGCAAAAAGTGTCGGAGCGACTATTAGAAGCGTATTTTTCGTCGTCTTTCATCAAGGATGATTAGCGATTTTATATATCCGTCGGTCGTTTTGAAAACGAGTAATGCGCGTATTATTACATACGTGCGCAGTGTGCCGTCTGCGGCCTGCGTGCACGCGTATATAGAAGTTTGCCAAACATCCGACTTCCATAAAAACACTTGTCGCCGTGCGCCGCTGCTCGCGTTGTTGCGACTTGCGACGACTACACTCGACGCGACGCATTAAAACAGACTCTATATACCACTGATACACGCGACACAGCGTCTGTAATATCTTTATGCTTGTGTTTTTAACTTGTACTGTTTATCGTACCTGCATGACGCGATGCCACCCGCGTAAAAGTCCAAATGATCGGCGATATATTTGCAATACCTAAACAAAATAATACAACAAGGAAATTTAAAACGAATACTCGACGCGGTCGGTAGCGAGCGTGGGGTGTCAAGTCACCCGTGCCGCTCATTTTTCGGCACAAATTCGATTGCTTTTATGAGAGCAAATGTGTGATTCGGTGACCATGTGCGTGTGTGACTGTGCGACGCTCCTATAAACTAGTTCCGACCATTAATTCGACATTGTTATTCCCAGCCACACGGGACACATATAATTCCGCAAAGCCCAAACGCAAATTCAACGAGCGCTACGTGTTTTTCCGCATAAACGACTAATTGCCCTCGGAAAAACAAGACTAATATCGTTTCACACGTCTGGTAAATCGTGAAATCGCGAGACAGACACATTATTATTGAGCCGTCTGATTTATGGGAAGGTGCTTGAATTTCTCACAGTCAGAGCTCGAGTTCGAACTCAAGAGCTCATCTCGCTGCTTCGTCGCGATGATTCGTCGTCGTCGTGTGGACACATTGGAGCGGCGTCCCGCAGCCAGCTGCGCAATATTATACACTCTCGCACTTGGATCGATCTCAAGTGCTTCCGCGCGAGACTTCGAATGCACTCGTTCGCACGAATAATACAAATAGCAAACTTCATATTTTTACCCTATCGTAATCGTGTACATGATAATTGACCTATAAATCAGGCGCGTCTCCATACTTTTTTTTCAACGTTCACATGCCGTCGAAATTAGTTCGAATAGGCGATCTTCCAACCAATTGTCTGGGTGCGCGTCGAAATCCACGCGGAACACAAACGCCGCCGACGCTGCCCGATACGTTTCGATTAATTTCGAGAGCGCGCGGAATAATAGTTCGATGGTAATCGCATTTGGAGCGGAAGTTCGAGCTGGTGTGTGAAGAGCTGGTCAAAGTCGACTTTGCATTTTGCCATGAAGCTCTCTGGGGTCACACATTAGATTATTATCGGCTGCATGTATGAATATACAGCTTACCCATAGGCCATGAACACACAGTTTCGCGCGCGCGACATTCTTCGCTAATTTTCTACTACACGCCATTGTGAGGCCTTTAATGCAGCAATAAAGCGGTCGTATATAAATGGGCTAAGTGTGCATACGTAGCTGATATCGTGTACGAATTTTAAATCGAAATCAGCGTATAGAACCCTTTTTTTTATCTGAGCTTGTCGATCTGCGACGAAACGACCTTTTCCTCAAATGAGATTCTTTTGTGCACTTCCGATGCAGCGATCGCTCGAAAGCTATTTCCTGCGCCGAGACTCGATAATTATCCTGTACTTGCGCCGACTGTCAAAAGTACGCGTCGGATAATTAGATGGTATTATTTTCACGGACGCGAGTCGCCGCCGCCGCCACCGCAGCTCGATACATCGAGTTCAACTGTTCAATGCACACACACGAGCACATAGATAGTATGGTATTATAATGTTTGACCGATATTCTTTTGTTTTTGATCATCTATAGAAAATATGTGGTACAAATGAAAAATTTCAATCTAACATTGTAATGTCACACTTTGTATAAGAATAGAAAAACTATTTTTACTTTTTACAAAGCTTTTTTTTCGAGCTTAAAAGAAAGCCCACGAAAACAGAGCTGTGCACGCGCGGCTAATAACGCTTAAATGAAAAAGTCACGTGAGCTGCCTTCTCCAAAGCCCGTAGTTACAGAAAGAAAAATATATTATATGCGTATATGTGTCCATAAATAAAGGCCCTCGCGTGAGCGCAGGTAGCTTCGACGATAGTACATGTGCAAGACGACTTTCGTTAAATTACCTATTGTTTGGGATTATAATTTCTCCGCATAAAATGCAACGCGCAGAGTAGAATACACCGCAGAAAAAAAACGATTTTATGTCATAAAAAGATTTTTCTTGCTAATTTCGTGATCACTAAAAAGTTCAACACATCAGATTTCCCTTCTCGCGTGTGTTCACTGAATGTTGAAATAACACTTTTTTTACCAGTCTATCGTATGAAAACTGTAATGCGTGTTTAAAGCTCTTTTTGCTTCTTTGGTTATTTTGAAACTTGATACAAGAAATTAATTTTCACTACGTCACAATGTTTCAGCTTCATTTCGTGGGCAAAGAAGCTACAGTACTCCACAAGTAAGTATACACATAATACTTTTGGTAAGCGCGACGCCGCTGACCTTTAAAATGCACCTCTCGAGTTTCGAATAAATTTGGAAAAGACAATGTGTTATAAATTTTCTTAATTAAGCAGGATTGGTTTTACAGAAGCCGGCGCTCACGCGTGCCACCTCGTAAAGTCTGCTCCAGTGCGCGCGCGCGCGCCAGGCGATTGTGGCCATTAATTTCAATGGCCCACTTTTGTCGAAACGTCCTCATCAATCGCCACTGAAATACGCTTTCCCAGGGAAATTTGTCCCCCCTTCTCACGTCCCTCGCTGTGCTTGCATTCCCCCTTTGCCTAGACTTGACTTTCGTCCGAAGGGAACATTTCGGATATGAACCTGCCAACTGTCTATGTACGTAATACATAATATAGTTTGAGTGTCTATAACTTTATTTAGTTAATCTATAACTTTATAAAGTTATTTAGCGATTCACTAAAAAAATCATTGCTAAACTAGTGGCAACGTTCGTTGCACAAAGCTGAGCGAAGTTTGATGAACGTAATCATTTTCTCAAAAAATCCCATGAAATTATATAATTTTTTGAAATAATCAAAAGGTAAATTGTATTTTTACTGATCGCAAAAAACAATTTTATTTTTATTTTTATTTTATTTTTTTTATTTTTAAAAAATTTTTTTTTATTACCCCGTATCAATATATATAAAATAGATAAAAAATTATCAAATTTCGAAAAAATGCATAAAAAGTGCATAAGTTTGCATAAGAATGCACTTTTTGCATCCAAAATCTAATCAGTAACGCGCCTAGTCCCAAAGAATATACACCTAAAATTTCGAAGCGATTGTATAAAAAGATTTAAAGTTATCGTATGACGGCGAACACACGAAAATTAGACGAAATGGCCATGATACGACTTCGCTGTGCTCAGCTTAAGGGGACACACCTGTGTTTATGCCTATTAGGCATTTTCCCCGTATGAGTTGGCCGCGAGATGGCAGGCGTAGCGTGTTTGATGTCATGCGCATAGTAAGTTTTTCGTATAGGCGAGCGGCTTACCCACCAAAGTGACCCATAACCCCTAACTCTTTAGCGACCGTACAAAAGTGGTAATAAAATGTTTGTTAC
>CACVKI010140270.1:0-10184 GCA_902732785.1 Trichogramma evanescens | reverse complement strand
GAAGGGGTTGACAAGCTCTACGTGTAGGTCAATTGATATTTGAGCAATAATTAGTCCTTCCTTTAGAAAATCAATAAACTCCCTAAAAAATGATATTTTCGACCGTTTTTCGATGATAAATAAAAANCTACAACAAATTTCCTATATCTTTTATATACATATCATTTCTAAGCACCTTTTACGTACGAAACAATTGTAAAATATCTATCGCAACGACTGTCCTGAACAATATCTAATTTCCCTGGGCTAATAGGATAGCTTATCGTTTCGTTTTTTGTTTTTATATCGCTGGGGCGTTTTAGGTTTTCAAGAGGCATCGATTTATATGTATGTATCGTACACGAAGACGACCTCTTCTCGAGTAGCCGCGAGCTTTTATCGAATTCAACATCTCCCCGGGTAAAAAACTGTGCTCCGTTGTTACAGCTCTTTGCGCTTTTCCTGCTGTTCCTTCTATCTCATTTTCCACGCAGGCACATACGACACTATGTACGCGCGAGTCATCTAGTATTGCACGTGCAGTCGAGTAATTGATTATCATCGGCAGATAAATTTCCACTAGCTTTTTTGAAAATATAGGCCGATAGCGATGTTGAATGTTTTGCTTCGAATTGTTTTTTTTTCTTTCTCTCCTCTCCTCTCTCAATAATTTCTTAATATTTTATCATCTCCGCGAGAGCTTTTTCTTGAACGAGCGAAATTTATACTTATCTGCTCGTACGAGAAAAGCGAGTATCGTATTTTTAAAAATTAAAAGAGACGAGAGAAAAAAATTCGAGCGCGATATAAAGGGATACTTCTCGTTTCAGGGAAATTTGAATATTTGATTGGAAAAGTCGAAGCTCACGTTGCGCTCAAGTTAATTTTCCGTATACACGAATTGTATCTATACAGAGGAAGATCGATATCGAAGACTCGGTTCTCCATTACGTTTAAAAATAAACGGCTGCGCGAATCAAAGTTTATTGTTATACGATATTATTACAGGCAGATAAAAATTCGGCTGCTGCCCGACGAGTATAGTAACTATGCACGACGATCCATTCGATACAACTACACTAATATTTAATTAAACGTAGCTGAAAAGATGCCCGGGCTGTATTTGTGCGGATCGCGGCGATGCGTTGACGTGTACACCCTTTTTACGCTGGATGTGCCGCGCTACATTTTACATGCAGAGGTAGTTGCAAGGGGGTTTGGGGTGGCAGCAGCGCAGCTTGTGTACAGTTGCGAGCACTCGGCCGTCAGGTGGCATTTCCACCTTCCAGGTCGAGTAGCGTAGTACGTATATCGTACGTACACGTATCCCCCGCGTCATATATACAGTGATAGAGTCCGCTCGAGGCGCACTACTATATAACCGCGATATCGTACGCCCGATTGTGCAGCCGAGTAGTAGTAGTAGCACGATTCACAGCCTGCGCTGCGCCTGCACGCCTGTCTACCGTCACGACGCGATATATGAGCAGTGATTCCAGTGCGAGATCCTCTCTGACTGACTTACCTTATACTATATAACGTATATCGAGAGCCCCGAGCGAGCAGCAACCATGCGCGCAGTGACGTACATAGTGACAATCAGCCGCGGCGGCGACTGCTGCTCCTTATTGCGGGCTGACGTACTGCAGGCTGCTCCGACGACGAAGCCGTCGCGAGAGGCATGAGCGACGAAAGACGACGACGAGTACGTCGCGAGGCTAGTCCGATATAAAATACGACGATCCGGCCTCCGTTGCGACGTCCTTCGCGTATGTGTGTGTGCGTGTGTTTGTGCACCGCAGAAGTATCCTGTATCCATCCGCGGCTTTGATTGACCAAACAACAAAGATAGAGAGAGAGGCCCTCGCCCAGCCTCGACGAGTATGTAATAGTGTCTCCTTCGATGCCCCCGCGTGTGTGTGTGTCGTTTAGCCATGCGCCAATTGCCTAATTAATTAACATACATATTATTATTGCAACGCGACGTCGCGCTAAACGAGCCGCCTACACAGTTTTGCGGGAGTATAAGTCATCACAACAACAACTGCTACTGCTGCTGCTATTGCTGAGCTCATCGCGCGCGCGAGTGCCAAAAATTAGAGTCGGCGGCGGCATCCACAAGTCGCTCTCTCTCTCTCTCTCCCTCTCACGCAGGCACGAATTTTTTCTGTTACAATATACACTTACCATCCTATATATATGTATCGCGGCCAGCAGTTCACGGAGTCTTTTGCAGTTGGCTTTTTTTTGCCAGTGTTGGTAATCGTATAGGCGCGCGTGCGGATATATCGTAACGCAGCACACGCTGCTGCTGTGCTGTCGAGTGACACTTCTCTTGCGAGCTACCTTGACTCGCCCGCGAGTCTTTTTTTGGAGATTTTTATTTCTGGCCATTATTCAGACCGAGAGAGAGGAAGTGAGGCTCTCTTTTTTCTGAATCACGCGCAGTTTGCGCTTGTATCTACATGGGGTTGCATTCGTCTAGTCGCACCATGCAAAGTCCTAGCAGACGCGAACTGACTCCGATCGACCACGACTGCTGCTCCTGTTTTCTCGGACGTTGACGACACTTTTCTACAACAACAACAACAACATCAAACAACAATCGACTGGGATCACTGCTGCTGCTGCTGATGAAATCACTTGGACTTTATAGCTCAGATAATAATGTTGTTTTCAACGAGTGCAAATCCCAGTTGAACTGATTGACTATAGTAAAACTTTATGAGTACGTTATCGACCTAAATAATGACTGCTGCTTTACTCTTGTAACAAGTTCAGTTCCTCAGTCAAAATCATGGCAGAAACGGAACAGTATCCCCTACACAAGTGTGTGTTTGAGGGTGATTGCAAAACTCTTCAAAACATGATGCACGCTTATGACATTGCGGCCAAGGATATACATGGTATTTGACATATTTTTCAATCACTTTTATTAGCGTACGCTGTCATAACTAATCTCAATTTGTATAATTTTCTAGGCAATACCCCTCTTCATCTGGCTGTAATGTTAGGAAGAAAAGGTAATCATTGTTCATATTTATTTATTTCAGTTTGTCCATCTGTAAATTATTCTTTTCTAATAAACGTAAGCTTTTCAGATTGTATACAACTGCTAGTGAACCATAAAGCTCCAATTAAAGTAAAGAACTTGGCTGGATGGAGCCCATTGGCTGAAGCTATAAGTTATGGAGATCGTCAAACCAGTAAGCATTAATCATGAGCAAAATTTTAAGTTAACAGCTTGTCATCGTTATATTAATTTGATTGCAGTATCATTTTTGGTAAGAAAAATGAAAAAACATGCGAGAGAGCAGATGGAAGAAAGAAGACCAAATGTAGTATCAGCGTTACGAGAAATAGGTGATTTTTATATGGAATTAAAATGGGATTTTCAAAGTTGGGGTAAGTTTGTTTCTCTGTTATATCTGTACATTCTAGTAATATTCAAAATTTTTACAATACTCCGATTTACAGTGCCATTAGTTTCAAGAATACTCCCATCAGACATCTGTAAAATTCATAAAAAAGGTGCTTCTATCAGAATGGACACAACACTAGTAGATTTTAATGATATGCGGTGGGAGCGAGGTGACATATCTTTTATTTTTAATGGTGATAAGAAACCAGGAAAGTCTCTAACCGTCCTTGACAATAAAGCAAAACTTTATCAGAGAGTTAGATATGAGGTTTGCATAATCTATATACTCATCTGAAATTCTGTAAATAATCAGCATTGCATTACAATCAATTGAAATTTTTATAGGAGACTGAATTAGAAATTGAGGATGAGGTGGATATTTTAATGTCAAGTGACATCGTTGCTGCACAAATGTCAACAAAAGGCATAACATTTTCTCGATCTCAAACTGGTTGGATATTTAGAGAAGATAAGAAGGTAAGGAAATCTTTGAAATTAGTTTTTTATAAATGTTTTAAATGTGTAAAAAATATGAATTTTAGGAAATGGTTGGTCCATTCAAAGCAGATTTTTACCAAATCAATGGTATGGTGCTCGAAAGTAAAAAGAGAAGAGAGCATTTAAGTGAAGATGATCTTCAAAAAAATAAAGCAGTTATGGAATCATTGACTAAAGGTTCATCCCAAAGTTTTCAAAATGGGGAGGTAATGTAGATTTTTTATATTATTATTTTATTATATTATCATTGCCCAATATAACATTAACTTCAATTTCAGTATACAATGAGGAGAACGTCATTAAGTCCTCCTCCACAAACTAATCTTTCATGGCAAGAATATATAACAGCACCACCTGGTGAATTTCCGATACTTGGAAGAAGTTCAGTATTCAAAGAAAGTAGTAAATCTTTTAAAGCAACTGTAGCCATGAGTCAAGATTTCCCCTTGACAGTAGATATGCTACTCAGTGTACTTGAAGTTATTACTCCTTTTAAGCATTTTAAAAAATTGAGAGAATTCGTATTAATGAAATTACCTCCAGGGTTTCCTGTTAAAATTGATATTCCCATTCTACCAACAGTATCAGCAAAAATCACTTTTCAAGAATTTATTTTTAAAAATGATATTTGCCCAGATTTATTTCAAGTACCAACGGACTATTTCGAAGATCCTATGAGGTGAGTTATTTTTTACAACCCTTGATTATTTTACTTGTTTATTTTTTGAGAGTATTTTTTTCTGAAACGTTCAAAAAACGATTGGGTACTTAAAGAAGCGAATTATTATGATATTTTTAAATATTCAAATAATCTTATTTATTAAAATGAGATACTACGAAAATATATTTCAGTGAATATGGAGCATATTTGGATATGTTTTCAGTCCTACAAACAATGGCATCGGTTCAAAGATAAGAAAATGCATATAAAAGTATACGATTTTTTAATTCGTAAAATTAATCAGCAACTAACGCTTTTTTAATTACTCAAGCTTTCACGATATTTAACAATGATATAGGAGATTTTAAAAATGATATTTCAATGTCAATAAATATAACTCAAATCAACCACAGGGCTAACTTATCTGTTTGGTATTTGATTAAAATCATTGGTTTTTATTTCTTGATAATTACATTGTCTAACCAGGTTGAATGAATCTATTCATACATTTTAAAACCACAAAGTTTATAAGTTGGGATAAAATACAGCAGTAAAAAATGTACACACAAAGATCTGAAGATTAATACGTTTTATTATAGATTTCCAGACTTATGACGCTCTGGTTCATGGACATATCAAATTTCGGACGAATTCGAGACTCATTCCTCTTTCCACAAGGAGCTCCCGGTTCAGCATTTTCAGTGTATTCCTTCTCAAGACCATTTATTCAAATCTCAGTATTTCATCGTTAAGTAATGCGTTGTTCTTTTACTTACGTTGCTATTAAACGCACTATTTTCTACAATACTAAACATAAATGAATTATAATGAAGTGCTATCGATATGCTATAAATAGTAAGTAAATGGAATATTTCACTTTTGTGAAAAAAAAAATTTACTAAGCTAAGCACGAAAGACTGCTAAGTTTTCTGCGCTCTTTGTCAAAAATAACATAGAGTTTTATGAAAACAATTTTTTTCGAGATTAAAAAGTTATTGTAAATTGTTCAGCTCATAAATATTATAAGTATATTATTATTAAATTGATGATTCTCTATTTTGAATAATTTGTTAAAAAAGAACGTACTTTAAAAGTTTTACAAACGCATCTGTTACGAATGGATGAAAAAAAAATCATGTAATTTATAAGAGGAACGTAAAATTAGTTATGAAGTTTAATGATTATTAAAGCATAATGTATATGGATTTTTAAAAGCAAAATTTATATTTTAAAAAGTTTATATTATAAAATCATGTTTATTTTCGCAAATTACCAAAGAGTTCAAAGGTACTCCGTGTAGTTTATTATGGCTAGTTACTTATTTAACTGTTATACATTCTAATTACTAAAAATAATTGTCAGAAAATTGGAAGAAATTAAAAAGTTTCACAAATATAACTGTTTTTTATGAGGCAACTGTTTCTGTAATAATTTATAAAACCAAATGTCGTTTTTCGACTGAATATACACATTGTTTTTAAGTCTGCGACCCAGCGTGCACGAGGTAATAGTATTTTGACATTTTTGTAAATCTCCAATAAATAGTTTAGTCATGAGCAAATGTATAAATTATGTTATCGGTATACACGTGTATGTACAATAGAAAAACACATCATTCGAATAGTTTTTGAAATAAATAGGTAATGAATGAGTTAAATAATTTTAACTGAGCTTATGTTGAGCAAATAAATAATGTTAAAAAAATTTGTGCAAGTCAATTATTATGAAACATTGTTCATTGTATTTTAAAAGACTTGAAAGTTTTGTTGTGCAAATACACACGTCGATATTTTTGAATATCTCGAAAAATACAATCGAATTTAATTTTTGACCAAAATATAAGGTCTCTAAGAAAAAAATAAAACATCATTCCACGTGATAATATTACAGTTAAAGAATATTTTTAATTTCTACTTTATAAAAAATTTGAAAAAATATCTTCAAACTATGCAATCTATGAAATGTATACTACATGTAATAGATGTATTGATCATTTCAGCTCTTACAATTTGGTTAATTTATAAAAAAAAAATTATTGAGGAAACCCTCATCCAAGCATTCGTGTTGGACAATAGCAAAGATAGCATTTGATGATTTAGGTAACAAAATTTTGACGCTTAAAACAGTATCGATGTTGCAAATAAATACGCACGGCCAATTTTTGGACCACGATTTCGAGAGCTTAAAAATTTGATTTTCTTTATTTTTTACCGAAGACTGTTGATGTTCTAAAATCTGTAATCTTTATATATGGGAATATTGACATCAGAAAACTAAAAGTGAGATTAAAGGAACCAATATCCATCTTATAGTGTAATAAAATCAAAATTTGTAATTAAATAATAATCGAAAAAAAAATTTGATGTACTAATAACTGTCACTGAATAGTGTACATCTGTCAAGTCACCCTTTTTCTGTTGTTTGAAAAGTTTCGTAAACAATTTTGCATAAAGTATATATCGAAAAGCGCAACATTGGTCCAACGCGTTCAGATCCCAATAAATATTACATTAATCAATCGTATAGATGTAATCTTAAAAAAGGAACAATCGACCAATATTGACTATCCTACTGAGAATCTATAAATAAATCGACGTTTTTTTTCTATGTAAAGTTAAATTACAAAATACCTTAAACTACGAGTGTAATAATCACGTTATTAGAGACATCTGAGCGTAAATATATAATTGTGTTATAGGTTTAAAAATGTGCGTAGATGTATAATTATTATTTCTTGTTGATTTTTTTGAAAACTTTTACGAGTATGACAATGTAATAAAGAGTAATATATTACGAGTGTAAAGTAACTATATTTCTTATTCAAAAATGGTATATAATGCTGCGAAGGTACGAATCTATTATAGAATTACTGTACACCATACAGAGTAATAAAATGTGACATTTCGGGGGCGCTGTACGCAGCACTCGCAAGGCCAGAAAAAAGAATAAGAAGAAGATTAATAAAATGAAAACTATCCCTTGGATTTAGTGGTGAAAAAAGCACGATTATACATGTAAACTCTTGAAATCGATCAGTATTTGTAAATTGTCATGAGCGAAAATGAATAAAAATTGTCAGACATGAAAAAATAAGTAAAGAAAAAAAAAGGAAAAACGAGTCGGTTTTTTTAAAGCAAACGTTTATTCGAATATCCCAAATTTCCTATATTGCTTTGTTATCATCGTGCTTCGACCTTATGCAAACAACAATCTCGCGATTAAAGGTCTCTCTTTCTCTCTCGTTAGAGAGCGCACAGCTGCTTTTACCGAACGCCGCGCGCCAAAAACAACGCAGCGAGATTATACAGAGCCGTGTCACGTCAATCTCTCGCATTTAACGTGCGGGGTAAAGAAAAAAAGCCATCGAATCAATCGTTTCGATTGATCGGTTTCATAACAATGTATAACCGATCGCAACGATCGCAGTTTGGTTACTTTATAACAAATTGGACAATTATAGATTTAGCTATGACTATTGAATGGAGTTTTTTTTCTGTCTATCCGTCGCGCACGCGAGACACGACACTACGATGATCGGCACACGATGGTTACGCAATCGCGAAGCAGAATTTCAATCATTTTTCGCATTTATCGTTTATCTGAAGCCGTGTCAGACAAAATCGTATTGTGCAGCAGCAGGAGCGATAGTCGTGACTGCACTGCACTGCTGCTAAAAATAATTAAAAATTAAAAATGATCAAAAATGAATAAAATATTCTATTATAAAATATGTAATTGTATGTGAAAGTAATTAAAGTTTATCTTATGCTTAGATTTTGGTTGCAAACATAACCAATGGCCTATCGAACAAAATTGAGTCCTGCAAACACTTGGCAGTCTACGATAGGTAACTTAGATGTGTCAAATACTTAGCGAAGAAGGTCCATGGACCTATATCAATGTATTCAACTGTTTTTATGGATCTAGTTGGTCAAATTACTTCAAAAAGGGTATTGGAAAAGGCTGTTAGGCCTCTTATCCAAAAAATTTTTTTCACTTTTACAACCTGATACTATAAGTAGAAAAATTAAAAATATTTAAGCCCCCTTTTAACCCTTAATTAAAATAAATTAATATAATGAGTAAATGCAAGATTTTCTTTAAAGGCTTCTCCATAAAAGCCATCTTTTTTCACAAATTGGCTCTCTTGTCTTTTAATATTCAAAGAAAACTGATTGACCAATTGCATGCAGGTTGCAGAGGCTTCTTCAAGACACATGTTGGTATAGCCACTACCACAGGCAAAGGGATTAAACCTCTGTAGAATTTTTAGAAAGGCTTAATTATGAGTCTTGCTTGTGGTAGCTGCTGTAGCCAAGGCTCCAACAAACAAAATAATGTGTCACTAGAGTTTGATTTTTTTAATTTGAATCTTGTGGCAGAGGTTTATATGGTATATTTTTGAAATTTCGACTTGCCTAGGTAATCTAGGCTGAATTCAAAACGATTTTGGGCTTGTCAATGTGGTTACTGGTTGAAAAAAAAGAGAATTTTCTATTTTATCAGATACTATTTTTATTAATAGTTTGAAGAATTTTACAATTGTGTTATTATGAGGTGTATAAAATCTGCTTTTATATGGACTAATCATAATATTGATACACAAAGTGGTAGATTTATACTATATCCCACATGACATTGATCGATTAGAAAAGTATAAAAATAAAAAGAATGATTTTAATTTAATCATGAATTTAGTACCATCAATAGCACAATTTCACTTTTAAAATTTAGCAAACTATTTTGACTATTATAATAGTCGATCAATATTATAATAATCAATCTTTATAGCAAGTAGGCCTGAAGCACTAGTTAAAAACTATTTAAGGAATAGATACAATAAACAAATGCGTTTATTTGTGTGGCCGCTATATAAGTCTTAAAACCAGTATTTGAAGTGAACAACTATTCTTATATCTTACACAATTCGAAAATGTATAGGGACTTGGATTCTTATTGAAATGATTGTTCACCAAGAAAACTGACCGGACAATCATATACAAGAAGGGAATTAATGTTTAGAATTTTTATTGTGATTGAAATGTATTAATAAGTTTCTGTGACTCAAGGAAAAGTAATTTGTATTATTATTCAGTTTTTTCTGAAGCATTTTCAACTTTTATTGAAAGCTCTATTTATAGATCAAACAGTTCTCGTCTTAATCAATTTACATTGAAAAAATATACATAAGTATTACATTACTTGCTCTTAAATAAAAGAGAACTCATCAAGCGTCGCTAACCATCTATTGAAGTACCTTGATATCTCTCTTTTGAATTTTCTGAACCTTTCCCATTGAGAAGAATCTTTTTGCGCTCGTCATCGCGAAGTACTTTATATTGTTCCTTCGTATAGAACTTGGATACCATAGGATGCAGGCTCTTGCCTTTATAATATCCCCAATGATCGGCAAGGATATGATAAGATTTGCAGTTCTTGCATGTATGGACAGATACGCCCTCCTCGTAGGCTATCTTGTTGACGAGTTTCTGATTGGGCGAATCACACGTCGGGCACGTGTAAAATACTTCTGGGTCAAAATAATACTTTTTTACAAAACCGTGCGCACGTATGTCACCGATCTTGACGCGCTTTTGGTATGTTATAGTACATGGTAAAAAGGTC